>CAHIKZ030002744.1:1682500-1730000 GCA_903632075.3 Acanthosepion pharaonis | reverse complement strand
TAGGACTGTTTTTTTGTCGAAGCCAAAGCGAGCATACACTCTACGGAGAAAGGCGTCGTTTGTAAAATCTTCCACTTTATCTCATCACCTTCATGTGACAATATCCTATGCAAAAAGTAAAATTGTGCGCGTCATCCGGGTATTATAAATTTAGAGTCCTTAAATCGCAGTGAAACACTAAATGCCCATTTATTCGTCCAGCAGCTGCAACATGTCCATAAACGTTTGGCGGAACAGCACCCTGCATACGTCAATAGAAAAATAGTTGTTTACCTCCATGACAATGAAGGCTGCATACTACAAGAATAAAACAGTAAAGAATTTGGCAACTGGTTTTGTCTCTTCTAGCCAATCCGCCATATTTACACAACTTTGCGATTATTATATTTTTCGATCGCTTTGATGGCGAAGACATTCTCTAACGAAAACCATTTTCTTCGAAAAACTTTTCACATTAAAACCAGCGGAATTTTATTCAAAAGATACGGAAGAAATGTCTGAAAAGTGGTAAGAAGTGATTGCAAATGGTAGTAGATCAGAGTGTCGAAAGACAAAATGATGAATAGACAAAATGTCGAACAGGCAAAATGTCGAATGGACAATCTGTCGAATTTACTAAATGACGAATGGCCATAATATCGAAAAGACAAAGTTTCAAAAAGACAAAATGTTGAACAAAGTAAAAACGAACATAGCCTCATGATTTAAAAAAAACCTCGGTTGAAATAATCAATTGATCTATTCTAAACATTTATTGATTCGCTTTGTCATCATTTAATAAACAATAACTTTAAAAGTTTGTTTTTTTTTCATCGGAGGTTTTCATAATTGTTTAAAATTTGGAAAAAAGTATTTATCGGCAGGATACTTTCATGCTAAGAAAAAGGTATTCTATTGTAGACACATTTCTGGCCTTTCGTCATTTAGTCATTTCGACTCTTTTTCTATTCGACACTTTGTTCGTTCGACACTTTGTCTATTCGTCATTTTGTCTTTCGTCACTTTGATCTCTGACACTTTGTTCTTCGACAATTTGTCTGCGCATGATGGCAAATAATGGTAAATATATAATTTAATATTTTATTGAAGAATAAATTTGACAAGCAAAACAGAAATTATTTAAGATTCATCCTAATATACATGTGTGCGTGTATGTATGTGTGTATGCATGTGTGTGTCATTAAATCCGTAGATATTACCTGAACATTAGTCTAAAAATTTTACTGTATAACTGTCCACCAATGCAATTAATATTCAGTCTACTGAATTATTTCAGAACTCTTTTTTAATAAATCTACCCCAAATAAGGCGATAATTCCACTAAGATGCAATTGGTTACTGGGTGTCGAAGAGAATGAGAAGACTTTAGTGAGGAGAAAAGATAATAAAAGAACAGGATTCAAGAAGACAGAAGATGGCAATTGACATTGCATGTAAATTATTGAAGATTATTGGTGACAGGGAAGGAAAAAACAGGAAGAGATTTTCACAGATGGGAAATGTGAGAAAAGGAACTATTATATTAGAACTTATGTTTAGATTTATTTGTTCAACATTAAAACGATGAGACCTAATACTGCGCTAAAATACACGCGGTGGAGGCTACTAAACAACATCTGCCATAAAAATACAAACAAAGGTAAGCCACGTCAAGGCTATGGGAAAATGACTGAAGTCGAGATGCCATGTCAGGACCGATAACATCACAGACCCTTCTTTGGATTTTGTGGAGAATGTCGAGATATGTAACCGGAGAAATCGACCAGATATGATAACTGATATAATGGAATATGCGTACACCTGTGTTCCCCCTCACTGGAATATGATTGGCTGATGTCCGTCTTAAATACCGACGGACGTGTAGGTACGACAGAGTCAAAAGAGCCTTAGTCTGAGAGCTAAGTCTATAACGACGCCCATTGAACTACGCCATTGATCTACACTTCTTACCTGCGACTACGACGCGTACCAATCGATTACTGCTACCATATTCTACTTGGTTATAGTAGACAAAACCACCTAGCTACTTCGTTCAAATATATCCCCTTCCGGGACATATCAGTAACAATATTCAATACACGGACGAATGGTAGATTTATAAATCTACAAGATGGATTCTGATGGGAAAAATTATCTGGTACAACACAGTGAACGAACATTCTTAGCAGCAGACCTAGCAATCCATTCAATATAATCACTCCATTTTATTATGTTAATGCAAAACGTGAGACCAAAGAGGCGCAATGTGCTGCTCACCTGTAGATTATCGTCGGTTATGCAGATAGAAGGGAAATAGTTCCCTATGATGATTAAAGTGAAAAAGTATCATTTTGGAGGTGTTCAAATTTTACGAGTCATTTCTTGCACTAGTTGGCAACTGATTGGAGGTTCTTTTCGAGAACAGCTGTCAGCTTTTTGTCGGAAATACCGGATTTACTCTCTTGGGAAAATTGCATTATTAGTGGATGACATTATTTTAAAAATTATCAGGTCATCCCATAAGTTCTGTCCGGATTTTAACGTTTTGTTAAAATGAACGAAATTTAAAGAGTATTTTATAATGTCTAATGGAGCTGAACATTATTTTTATGTTTAGATACATTTAAACCGATCAAATTTTGTTTCAGAGAACAATAAAATTAAATTTTGTTTGATTAAAACCCTGCTAACATGGAAGTACCCAAGAATCATTTGACGCACATAATGCTTTATGAGTTCAAGAAAAGAAACTCAGCAGCCGAAGCGGCTAGAAACATCATTCAGTTTATGGGGAGGAATGTGTGAATGAAAGAACTTGCAGAAGATGGTTTGCAAAATTCAGAGGTGGAGATTTCACCCTTGAAGATGAAGATCGAACCGGACGTCCAGTTGAGTTTGATGAAAAGATTCTTGAAGCAGCCCTTGAAGAAAATCCAGCTTTATCAGTTGAGGAATTGGCAGTGGTTCTCAGTTCAAACCAGACAACTGTTCATCGTCATCTTCAACAACTTGGAAAAGTTCCTAAACTTGGAAAATGGGTGCCTCATGAATTGTCTGAAAACAACCCCAAATCCCGAGTTGACATCTGCTCTTCTCTCCATTCTCGCCAACTTGTTTCACCTTTTTGGATAGACTTGTGACTGGCGACGAAAAATGGATCTTTTATCGAAATGTTAAGCGTCGTAGACAGTGGCTTGGTAAAGGGGAAGGACCCCAGCCACAGCCGAAAAGAGAAATTCATGGGCAAAAGGTTTCAATCTGATGAGATCACCAAGGAATAATCCACTTTGAATTCTTACCACCTAATGCAACAATTAATGCTCAAGTACACTGTCAGAATTAGAGCGTTTGAACCAAGCTTTGAGGAAAAAAGACCTGCTCTAGTGAATCGAAAAGAGGTGATGTTTCATCAGGACAATGCGCGACCCCACACAGCAAGAATCACGTCACAAAAGATCGAAGAACTTGGTTGGGAGAAAATTCCTCATCCACCTTATTCTCCCGATCTTGCTCCTTCAGACTACCATTTGTTTCGTAGCTTACATAATCATTTGGAAGAAACAGCTTTTGTAACACAGGAAGAGGTTAAAACTGACATTTGTTGTAAGTTCTTCGAATCAAAGCCAAAAGAATTTTACAGTAATAGAATTAGTAAGCTTGTTAATAGATGGAAGGAAGTCATAGATAATCATGGAAAATACATTGTTGATTGAATCTGTAATTAAATGTTACATTTGGTCACTTGTTTTCTTTATTCAAAATTCGGACAGAACTTATGAGATGACCTGATAAATAATTTTTGTGTAAAATAATTTTCTTCTTATTAAGCTATGGGTTTATTGATTTTCCTTTTTTTAAGCTGTTTTTTTTTCTATCTACCTTGTACCTAGTGGCTCATAAAGCCTCTTGTGATCGAAATTGTTTTACAATGTTAAAAGAACTGGCCTCTGTACTCTAAGAGGTTTGGTTTTCTGCCGAGTTTTGCCTTCCCTTCCGGTTCCCACACTTCCGGTTCCCACACTAACTTCATCAACCCAGAATTCAGAGAAGTTGGAGTCCAATTTGTCCTGCTGTTTAACCATGGCTGGAGGAGAAGAGATGGCTTCATACATTTCCATTGTATATTTGTGCGAAAGTGAATGTAACAAATTCGACTGGATTCTCGTTCCGATCCTCTAACCATTACACCACTCGCACATCCGAATATTTTGATTATGTATGTATACGTGTGCATCATGTTAGACCAATAGATCCGTAGATATTAACTCAATTTTAGTTTGAAATTTGAATTGTATAAAACAACGGGGAACGACTCAACTAGTATTCCCAAGACTGCATGGCAATTTATAGATACTAAAAATAATGCTGTGAAGAGTCATGATTGCCTACATCATGAAGGGACGTGTTCATTTAAAAATAAAGAAATGTCCATTTGAGGACTGTTGTAACTTAGAAAAGGTCACTGAATGAGGAATAATCCAAACGGAGGTTGTAAATAAAATGTTAATCTTTATAACATCAGCAAAATAAATACTCGCCAGCGGCGTGAAGTAGATAAACCACTACTAGTAGTGGGCTACTTAAACAGAATATTACCCCCAATTACAATAGTGTCCAATATATTTATGAGGATTGGGACATACCCATTAGTGTTCATAGGTACGGTATATAACAAGGACCATTGCTGCTACGGGTTAAATAGCAAGATAAATTAGGCATTGTAGCCTTGTTTGGCAACCGATCTAAGAGAAGGAAAACTCTGACTTCATAGCTTGAAGAAGGCAAACTTACCCGCTCTACTAACATTTCCAAGAAACAAAAATCTGTAGAGAGCTATTATCATCTTCATCCTGAAGGGACATGGCATTATAAATTCTTTTTTTATAATTTTCAAGCTATCTAACTGATAATAATTGGATTAAGTGCATTAACAGTGGATGAAATTATATTGAAAATACGTAGTTGTTGTTTAAAATAAATAATAAATTGGTCATTAAATGCAAATATATTAATTATCTATTTACGAATGTTTGTATGCGTGTAAAGTCCATTTACATACATGACTTGCTCACACACGTAAACTTGTAAATATAGGCGACACACATACAAGCATATTACCTGCGCAACTGTATACAACATACAGCGCCTTATCACATACATATATGTGAGTAGAAGCAGTTGTTCAAATGTCACACATGCAAGTACGTATGTAGAAAAGAACACCTGTCTATTTTTATTACCGTATTCTCGCCCATCGGCAAATGTCCAAGCCAACAATATGTCCAAAACCAATCACGCGGGAAGGCCGCCCATTTCCCGCCGGCGCCAAAATCTCTAAACGCCATAAGATGATGTGTTGTCGGCCATATTTAACTTTTTAGTCGTCATTCTCGTTTGCGGTGGATAAAGTTTCGTGTCGCGTGCCGTGTCGAGTGTCCATTCGTCCAGCCTAATTTGTATATCGTTAAATAATAAGGATTAAATGCAATTTACAGTACGTTATATTCTTTTCTTTTTATTTCTCTTTCTGAACTTTAAATGGTCTTATTTCTTAGTAACAATGATGTTGCTGTGTACGCATGTCTGTGTGTGGAATTAAGAAAATGTTTATAGATGTTCTCGAATCTTTATACAGACGATTTTTTAATAACAAATTTTGATTGAATTCAAAGCAAGGCGAACAAACATCCTGAGAAAATGTCTATTTATCTACAAAAGTTGGATCTAATCTGTTAAACTTCCAAGAGGCAACATTCATTTTCATTGATTTTGCAGTAGCATTTCATTTTATTTTTTCTTGCAAAAATAATAGACGTAATAGCCATCAGCTTTTATGTAATATATTCCTTCAGTACGCTGGCGATTGTGGCTCTCCACAACTTCTTTTGCCTTCAATATGTCCTGTGAGTATTAAATTTGCCAATGCTTCTTTCCTTAACTAAACTCTTCCAGAAATTTCAGCTATTTCTAGCTGTAAGTATAACTTACTTGTAGTTCCAAAATTTCTTGTTACTCATATCTCCATATAATTCCATGCATACCGAGGGAGAACCACACGTCTTTCTTCGCTATTCCCATGTCCCTTCAGAATTCTGTCACATTTTTCCATTGTCTGTTAACACACTATCCAAATAGTTATATTTCTGTACTTAATTTCTGATATCTCCCGATCAAATGTATACTCTATCATTACAAGAGTCAGGTTACGATGAATGTCTGTTCCCTCGTGGAGGTCCCGTACTTTGAGCGACTATTGGACCTCAAACACAACCCAGACCACAAGTGGAACACTTACATAAGATCCATCGCTAAACATGATGTAAAAATGGTTGTACCCCTGTACCACTCCAGTAAATAGCTCCAATGAGCGATGAATTATTTTCCACTCTACAACCTCTTTCCAAAAGATGAACAGTACAGATAAACTATACCCTTTACGAAATGTTCAGATGAACTACACCCTTTAGTTCCACCAGTTCTTGCCTTCAAAGCTAAGAACCGCCATGCCACGCAGATTGTAGCGGATCACCCGCATTCACTCCGTATTCCATTGGTGAGATGTAAGTTCCAATCGAGCAGTTTCTTCCCACAAACTGCTGCTTTATGGAACCAACTTCCAAGAGGATTCTTCCCCAATCACTACAATCTTAACCTGTTGAAGGCTAAAGTTAACCCAGTGTTTCTCAACTTTTTTTTAAAGCAAAGTCACACCTAGGAACAAATAAAAAAAATATCACGTCACACTGAGCAAAAATTTTTAAGGATATACATTTAAATGGTATGAAATAAAACCATAGATTTCTAACATATTCACACACAAATATGAACTTTACTTCAGTGGTTTTATTCAACTATTTCTGAAACTATTTTAATGTGAAACCTGTGTCTGGTGTTTTTACGCCACTTTTTCAATGGTTGGTTGAATCTCATTTCTTCTTTAGTTGAGCTTAGTCTTTCTCGTTTGTTATTTTTGACGTTATTAAGGATCGAGAAGCCGAATTCACATAAATAAGAAGAAAATTGCAATAAAATTGATTAATCTCAATACTTATTCATCTATTCGAATACTAAGGCTGTACTATTACTACTTCCACACACACACACACACACACACACACACACAGGGTGGCCCGAAAGTCTTGTCAATTCTACATCTACAGATGGCTGACACGAGCTCCTACACGAAAATAATGGTGTTCATAAGGACCTTCTCGATGTGTGACAGCGTCAATGAAAATGAGTAAACTAAATCGAGTACATGTGTTTTATAGTATTACTTGTTGTTCTGTTGTTCTCATTTTTTGGTAGAGGGTAACAGAACTTTCGGACCACCTTGTATATATGTATGACGTGACAATATTTTGCGGCTCACTTAAGAGGCTCGCGAGGCACACTAGTGTACCGCGGCTCACGGTTGAGAATCACCGTCTTAACCATTATCTTCCCCACATATTTCCATAATCTGTGCCTCTTACTCTGTAACCATCTACCTCGAGTGACTCTTAGGCCTTGTACTGGGTGAACATCATTGTAAAAATGTAATAGACAATAGGCAACTCATACCGCAACTTAACATCTAAATAAAGAGAAACAAAAAGTCAACCAAGTGATTGTTTTGTATGTCTTGTTTACTAGCTATCTTGCAAGAATGACCAACCAAGAAGTGATAGTAAAACCCCAAATAAGTCTTGTGTGGGCTGCTTTTGGAAAACATAAGGTATACTGAAATCAACAAGTGTCGACCCAAAATTAGAACGAAGATATATCTTATATACATTCTTCTTCTTGTTTTATAAGGTTTATACTTTACGCCATGGACTCATATTGAGACATTCACAAACTATCCGATACGCAACATCACAGATCAAAAGCTGATAAACAAGGTGAAAATAAACACCTTTAGAAAATGAAACCAATGTGCCGCCACTCTTTGATACCATCCAAGTCCATAGTAAGTCTTTGAAACTATTTGGTCACATTAAAAGAATCTAATGCAGGGTTCGTTAAATTGTCTTAACGGTATAGTGCCTGGAGAAAAGAGCTACATGAAAAGCGAAAAAGAGATGAAGGGATAATATAATTCTGTGGTCATCAATTAATGACAGTCAAATACTAAATAAGCTTGCTTAAGATTTTAATAAATGGCGGAAAATAAGTCATTTTACTTAACAGTCTGCCGTAGACGGAAACAACGACAAATGAATGAATAAATGAAAGAAAGAATGATAGGTAGATATAATAGTCTTAGGTTCGTCTAATGTTTTTGTTTTTTAAATAAAGAATTCCAATGCTAATTTATTGAAGAGTTTTTCTTGCTATTTTCTTTTCTCTGTGGTTTTGTTTTTTTCTTTCATCACAAGATTTTTATACAACCAGTAAGTGAGCAACATAGAAGAGAAATAAAGAATGTGCTTCAATTTGATTAAATTAATATCAAATATCCTAAATCAAAAATGTATTAAATACCTACTAAGGGAGATAATTTAAAGAGAATTAAACCTGTTATGAAAAAAATAATAGGAAATTCTTCCCAACCATTGATTTGACATATTGAACCCTAACAATGTTGCTATGCTTTTGTAAGAATAACGCTTATAAGTTTCTATATAAGACTGCATCTTTAATACCAACACCTTCAATACGTAAGCGATCATGCCTCTCCTTAATTTCTTTTTTTATTATTTGTGTATTGTGGTGTTGATTCCTGTTGCCTTCTCTACGAGGTTAAATGATAATTCCTTTCAGGGCATAGGCGATAATGGCTCTACACATATTTGTCTGTGTATGGCCAAGGTTTATTGGGAAAGATAATGAAGTGGTCTCCCGTTATCTTCTCAACAGTTTGAATTTCGGAGTTTTTTCATTCTTGGACTGATTGCTACCCCAATCGAGAAAGCCGAATCTAGCCTGATATTTAATCCATATCTAGATGGAGAAAAAATGAGGTTTCTGTTTCTTCAAAGGCGTTTTTACAGAAAAATAAGATGAAAAAATATATAGTCACAAATTAATAATAATGACAAAGCTTAATTTCAGGTATTCAGGCAATTAAGACTATTATGTCTATTACTACAAGTTTTAAGAAGTCATAAAGATTGATTACTTGATTTATTTTTTACGTCTTATCAACCTTTAGCGTGTTAATTAAAACTGAAAAATATTTTGGATTGCAAGGACAATTTTTTCTTTGCAATAATATCACAATAACATTTTAGAATAAAAATGATTTTTCCAGATACATGTCCCCTATTTAACACATCGCGGGTGGTGAGAAAGATTCATACCTTTCCCAAGGTTATTTGCACGTAAGTAAATGTAACGAATCCAATAAGAATTCGAACTCGGGTCTCTCATTTCTCATTCCGAGCCACTTTCCATTACACCAGTCGTACATCCACCCAATCATCATGAATAAGAAGAAAGAATAATAATACCAAATGAATAATAATGACTATGTTTACGTAAGAAATTCAGGCAATTTAAGACTATTTCATCTATTTCTACTCCAAGGTACAAACAAGTAACAAAAATACTACGAAAGAAAAATTTGTATAAAAAATAATAATTCATCATAGAGACCACTGACGTAGATATATCAAAGAACTTTGAGAAGGTGTGGCATCGGGGGCTGCTACCTAAACTCTCCAGTTATGCAATCTCTAGAAGGGCTTTCTCTATGATCAAGTCCTTTCTAATTGGTAGGTCTCTGAAGCTCATCGGAAGCCCATAAGATCAATACTGGGACTTCCCAGACCTCAAGTAAAGCTCATATATTCGATCTATTTGTAAAGATGCTGGAGAAATGGTCGGTTCATTGTACCGCTCCAGTAAGTATCGGACTCCTCCTGCTATCCTCTATCATTACAAGAGTTAGATCAGAATAAAAAATAGAGTATTGCTACCATATCTTAGCTGGTGATGCCTACTCCTCATTTGTCTTCCTTGATGGAGTCCAAAAGTGTTTGCGCGGCCCTGTGGGTGATTAATTATATACTACCCTACAACCTTTTTCACACATTCGAAACGCAACGAGCCTCTCGCTACTCTATCACGATTTGTATAGCATGTGGTCTGACTTTTACAACTGGCACCCGCCATGCCACGTATAATAATAGAGCTGCGTAATATATTATATATATTAGGAAATATACATAATATCTTACATTAATTGCATAATAACAATTCCAGCACTTGAAAATTGCTTCGGCATGAAACTCGGAGTTGTGCGATTAATGTAAGATATTATGTATATTTCTTAATGTGTGTGCGTGTGTGTATCGTTAAAAAGGATTGACAAGGTACCCCGGTTAAGTTTTTATTTAATTTTTCTTGCATTATTATATTGGTTTTGTTTTGTAGAAATTATCCGAATGTTCAGTATGCCCGACTGCTTTCGGCTAGTCTTTTAGCCATTATTAAGATTTCATTTTTACTTTTAACTGAATATATGGATTTTTTTATGTATGTATCTATAGTTATGGAATTTTTTTTATTTTCCAAACACAATCAGCACATAGTTGATGTTGGCATTTTTCTTTTTATGCTTCCATTTTTTTATTTTTTCCATAATGGCTAAAAGAATAGCCGAAAACGCTCGGACATACAGAACATACGGACAAGTTCTACATAATTTATGTCTACAAAAAATAAAAATTATAAGAACACAATAAAAATGAAAAAAACTTAACCGCAGTACCTTGTCAATCGTTTATAATGAAACTTGTATAACAAAGGGTTTGTTGCCCAAGCACACACAAACACACACACACATCACACATATATATATATAGAGAGAGAGAGAGAGAAAGAGAGAAAGAGAGAAATTGGTTATAAAGGAGTTGGAAATGCTTTTTTTTTATGTGGGCATCAATGTCCTTCTATGGAAGTTCGTTTCAGTATGCATAAAACGTACAATACTCAAGAATTGTACTTCTTATAAGATTTTGGATATAAAAAGAAAATGAGGAACAGAAATCGAATCCCTCTCCCCACATTACTACTGTTACTGCTCGTTTCCCAAAGTGTTTTCCTTTGAATTTTACGGCTGTTGAAAGTGCGCGTGCGTCAACCTGACTGTACGTACGCGTGCAGTCAAGGAAACAGATCAGATTCCTAGCACTGCACCTCCAGAATTGAGGCTTGTAAAATCCATCGCTTGTAGTCGATAGTTGGAGCATCGTCTTACAAGTAAGCTTCGAATTGTTGCAATTTGGGAGCCAAGCCCGGTCACGAAGTTCATCTATCAGACCTGAACACCAACCTAACCTCATCGGTCCACCACCACTCATTCTCCAAAATATAACCCCTTACCTATCCCTTACCATGTTTACACCGCTTCGTTTTAACTCATTTCTTGCATGCACTGGAGAAAGTAATTCTCTATGCAGATAGAGAGGGGTGCGATCCAGTGTATTAATTACTTAGTGTGACACAAGAGTCACTTGTTGAAATTCAAACTAGCCTACGTTTATAGATACTGAACAAACTGTTTTACACTAAGTTCACTCAATACATGACACGAGAGACACTCAGTATAAAGGGTTATTGAATGAAATGCGAGGGGGTAGCAAGTGACGATTATGACGATAAAGAGGGTAAATAATGATTGTCTCTGGACTTGAAGAGGTTAAGATTATAGTGTGAGGGGAAGCATCCACGGGGTCCTTGAAAAAATAGTTTTCTGAGTGAAACTTCTTCTTTGCAAATGGAATACGGACGTAATGTGGATTATTTGACTCTGTGTACGTAGCATGATTGGTCTTAGTGCATTAGGAATTATATATATATATATATCTTCAAGGAAGAAATTCGGATTACCAACACACAAACAGAGAATGTCTCATATCGAGAATATTTCACATTGAACATGAAGAAAAATTAATTATTTTTAATAATATGTGGAAATCTCCACTTATACCTGAAGACGGTCACGAGACCAGAAACACGTGTCGTAAAATTATGTAAAACAAAAGCATAATATTTTTTCTAAATAAATCCACATTACAACCAAAAACGTTTGCGGCACCTATCTTCTCTTCTTTTTAATATATATATATATATATATATATATATATATATATATATATATATATATATATATATATACACGTTTCATTAAATAATATAGACAAGTGTTGTCTATTTATTTTATGTAAAATTTGTTCGTAACATCTGATAAGTTTGATAACATTATCATTAAACGAAGAAAGAAATTCACAATATTGATCCATATTTTTTAATATAATCTAAGCTTTCTTACTTAAGCCATTATCAAAGATGTAAATCACAAAACATATTAAACAATATACGGACACGACAGTGATGATAGTCTGTCATTGTTTACATAGTTGATCACTAAGCAACGATAAACACGCGCATATAAGACGCTAGAAGCGAAAATCGCACAGCATCTCATGACGTCACACATGACTACACGAGAGTGAATTGTAGAATAAAGTAAGGAAAGCCGTTGGTATAAACCAATGGCTTCTGTTACCAATTATAGACATTTAAGAATATTTGTAGAGATGCCATAATTGATTTTGTTTAGGTTGGGTTTTAACTGTTTGATGTATAATGCTTCAAGTATTTTTAGTTTTTGTCTATTGTTTTCATGTCGAAGTATAGTTGTGTTTTCGACAAGTATTTTACGGAATTGTGTGTGCGTGCAGGCATGTTGTTTTAAATGCCTAAAAATGTTAGAGTTTTCATTAAAATGTAGTGTCAAGCGTCGTGAAAGTGAGTTTGTGGTGTGACCTACATAAATATTATTTAATTCGTTGGAGATACACTCTCCCAAAGGGCACTTGAATTTATAAACTATGTTGGTTTTTTGCAAATCGCTAACCTGGGGAGAAGAATCATTGCGAAGTATTAAGTTGGACATACTAGATTTAGTGTAGTATATGATTAATTTAATTTTTTGCTAGGATCTGTCGTTGATATATTAGAATTTACTAAATTTTTTAGTATGTTTTCATCTTGTTTATAATTAGTATGCATTTGATTACGATATAGGAGATTAATATATTTGAGATCAGTAGAAGCAGTATTATGTACAATTTGCTTATTATTGAGATTTCTAAGAAAGCATCTTATTTGTTCATCAACTATATAGTTTGGAAAGCTATTATTAATAAGTGTCTGTTTTATATTCTTTAGTTCACTGTAAAAAATCTGTTTTGTGGATGAATTAGTTTCTGCACGATGTATTAGATTCTTTATAATTGCTATTTTGTAGTAATATGGGCATTCGCTCTTGTAGTTAAGTGTACATGAATTTATGCTTGTAGGTTTTTTGTATGGCGAAATAGTAAATTTGTTATTATTTGTGTTTATCAATATGTCAAGGAAGGATTTTATTATTAGTATTGAGTTCATATGTGAATTTAAGGACAGAATTATTTTGGAACCGTTTTTGAAGTTGAATTATTTCATCTGTATTTTAACTAACATAAGAATATCATCAACGTATCTTAGGTAGATTGATGGTTTTTTAAAATCTGTAAATAACTTATTTTCGAGGTTCGACATGTAGAAATTGCTAAATGTCGGGTCCAATACTGAACCCATGGAGACACCATCACGTTGTATATATATATTGTTATTATGATCGAAGAAAGGGACTTCATATATATCCAAGTTTAGGATTGGTGTATACGGAATAAATTGCAATAACCAAAAAATACTATTCTTAAAAGAGAATTCAATACAGAGTAGGGCAAATATAATTTATTCGAAAATTATAACATAAATATGTGTCTTATCAAGGGATGGTGTTGAATGTAGAAGCCTCTACATTCAACACCATCCCTTGAGAAGACACCAGAAGTGTTGAAACAAAATGGCTATTTTTGTAATGATTTTATAACATATTTATGTTATATTTATGTTTATATATATATATATATATATATAGAGAGAGAGAGAGAGAGACAGACAAACCTACCAAGGTTTCACCTAAGCGGATCGTCCCTGATGGTACGTTTGTCTGGCTCTATAGGTTTAACTAGGTCGCCTCTACTTACCGTATTGAGCATTTTATTTAGTTGTTTTGCGTACTCTTATCGGGGTTTTTTTTTCTTTGGTTCTTTGAACTTGCATTTACAGCGATAGCATTGCAACATAACGTATGTGGTGAAAGAGTCTAAAATGGCATCCCGCCACAAGACTGTGTAAACGATTTTGAACTCTATCAAGGCAGGGAATTAGGATTTGGCTGCTCCAACCCAGCAAAAGTAAATTTGGTCTAATCTAATTGCCGCAAAGATAAAACGTGGCAGGAGTCACGTACTTTCTTGGACAATAGAATAAACCGACCATTTTCCAGCCTCTTTAGCAATGGATCTTGTATAAGAATTCCACTTGACCAAGACGCAAGGTGCTACAGGGAGTAAAAGAGAATGAAAAGACTTTAGAACCTGAAAACCAAACAGGAAACAAGGGATAAACCTCTACTCCTACTCTAAAGACCGGGGAAAAGTGTCAACCGAGCGATAGACGAACCAATCTACTCCTATTGAGGAGAAAATGAAATAAATAATTAGTAAATAAAATTTCAGAGTTCAGACAGAGACGTTAGAAGTGTAGAGTTGAAGTAACGGGGAATACAATCCTAAACAGAAAACAAGAGATAAACCTCTTCTGCTCAAAAGACCGGGGAGGGTATGAACCGGACGATAGGCGATTTTATCTATTCCTATTGCGAATCTATCTACTCTTATTTCCTTTTATTAATTCAGCGAAGGGTGGGAGCACAGCTACTTTACCAAAAGACCGTAAGTCAGCCCGGCTGTAGTGTCCTCTCTTGGGCGCATGTTTGGGAAGGATCTTTTTATGGAAGATTGAAAGTTACTCATACAGCAGATCTCCCTTCTCTACGCTATAGGTGTTGTCTGAGGAAAGAAAAACGTCTGAAACTTCTTGGCATCTTTGTCCTCACCGGATTTACCAGCACAAGGTTTGGTGCATTGTTAGAATACCTTTAGGACTTCCGGTCCATTTTTTATGTTTTGGCTTAGCTTTCAAAACATTTTTCCATTGTTGACCGCAAGAAAGTGAAGGTTTTAAATCAGTTTTCCTTGTCTTAAATAGACTGTTCTCTATGGTGAACGAATTCCATCTATCCGATTAAAATATTGCCGCTTCTATCAAAAAATTTATCAAGTCTATTTAATGAGATTATTTTAACGCTCGGAACGTTGTCATTTATATCCTACAGACAGCAATACACTGCAATCTGGGATTTATTTTAAAGTTTTCCATTTACACTTGCGGTTGAGCCTCTTGTAGTGTTTGCTTTAAGTTCGTCAAATGCGAGGTCAAAGGTCATTCATTGTAGAGGGTTACTGAATGAGGTGTATGATATGGACATGAGAAATAGAAAGAAAGGAAGATTATGAGGGTAAGGGAGATGTTTAGTGACTGACCCTTGACCTGAGGCGGTTAAGATTGTAATTTTCAGGGAAACATTCGAGTGGAAGTCTGTTCTTCAAAGTCGAAGTTCACGAGAAAAAGCTGACTTAAATTTCTCCTTTGTAAATGGAACATGGAGGAAATGTGAATGATTTGACAACGTGGAGCTAGTACGTCTTGATGGTCTAAATTGGTAAAACTAAAGAGTAGAGCTCATCTGTCATGGAATTGGTATAGACTTACAACTTTGCGCCTTTGGAGGCTATAAAGGGGGAATAAGTTGCTCCCTATAAGACGAGCAAACGCTTTTCAACTCTGTCCATGCTGGAGAGTAAGGATTGAGCAACTCTAGCTCAGATATGGTAGTAATGCTCCATTTTTGTTTTGATTTGGCTCTTGTAAAGATAAAGTATGGTACTTTTTGGAGCTGTATAAGGAGCCAACCAAACCTTCATGCTGTCATTACTTGACCGCATGAGGATTGTTTGGCAAAGATGCAATGCATACGATGCTCTGCAATTAACGTTGGACTTTTACAAATATGCATAAAAATATATTAATTGAATAGAGTTGTCATCGACTGTTTTGATGTACTTTCTTTTTTGTTGTGATTCTTTTTTTTTCGTTGCGTCTATTGAAACCATTTTATACTATCTGCATGCTTCGCTTAAACGTATACGCCTTTTTTTCTCTCTATCGTTCGCTTTTCTCTACCACTCACACTGCCCCATTATCAATTTGGGTTATTTCCTTTCAATCTCTTTTTTCTCTCCCGAAATTCTACTCCGTTTTGCCGACGCGCGTATAAATCAGGTTTTAATTTATACGGCTGAGTACTTACTGCTAAAATGAGACTTAGACGTTGGCGAAATATGTTTCAGCAAGACGAGAGAAGAATAATGGCTGTATTTCCTTTCATTGAAGCCGAATATTATTTGAACAAATTATGATATTCATTTTGTTTTTTACAGTAAGATTCGCCCTGTACAAGGTCCAAGGCCACTCGTGGTAGTGGGTTACGTTAAGGGGTAGTTTATATAGATAAGAGGAGAAGATAACAGTTAACTCTAGACTTTAACAAGTTAAGATTGATTGTGATCGGGGAAACATCTTATCGGGAGTCGGTTCCAGAGGTCAGTGGCTCGCGGGAAAAAGCTGCTTGAGTGGAATTTACTTCTCACCGATGGAATACAGAGGGAATGTGGGTAGGGTTTGCTACTATGCAAGTGGCATGGCTGGTCCTGGCCGTAAAGGTTAGACGTGGTGGAACCATGGAATGTAGTTTGTTCGAGCATTTTCCAAGGAAGTAGCGATAAAGCAGTGAGAGACATCCCGCATCCAGCCTGTGAGAGACAGAGGTTGGAGGCTGGAAAATAATTCTTCTCCAACGAGGACTCCGAGTTACTTTTGAACTCTATCAATAGTAGAAAGTGAGGATCGGTCATCTCCCGTGGCAACAGTACTCCATTTTTGGCCTGATCTGACTCTTATAAATGTAGAGAATAGCATGTGAAGTCAGGAACTTACTGGAGAGGTACAGAAAACTGATCATTTTACCTACATCTTTAGCGACGGATCATATATAAGAGTTCTACTTTAAGGCCCAGTATTCTCTCACGGTGCCTCCTCGAGGGGACATCCGTTCATCGTGACTGGCGATAGTTTGGGGTCTGATCGACAGTGATGGAATGTAACCAGTTTGGTTTTAGAGGCACTGAATGTAACCAACCACTTTTCCACCACTGGGAAGTTAGTATTTGATCAGAAGAGAGGTCAGCTGCCAATTTCTGATTGTCAATAGTTTTCTGTTTACTGGTTGGTCTTTTTATCAATCCATTCTACAGGTATATGTTCTTTAGTTCGACTTTCTTAATCTTATCAACATTTAATCATAATGTTTTATTTACTTTTATTTGTTTATTTATTTATTTATGTTTAATAATGTTCATCCAATCTCACGAGACACTGGAGGCAGAGGGTTACTAAATGAGGAGAGTGGTATGAATATTATGAGGATAAAGAGAATATAAAGGGTGTTTCATTAAGACGGAATATATATATATATATATATATATATCGCGAAGGACGCTACTTGCTAACAAACAGTAATTTTAATTTATTTGTAACAAACAGTTATTTCTGATGAAAAATTGAGGACAATTTGAAATATCAAATATATATATAAATAAATAAATACTTTCATAAAATAAAACATTTTAATTTTTAATTTGAAACTTTTTCTATATATATATATATATATATATATATATATATATATGGGTTTTTATTAAGATGGATCAAAGTTAGCAGTAAATAAATTAGTGTTATTGGTAAAAATTTGTTTATTTCTCTATTAGATCATGTTATTTAAGTCATGGCATTTATGTGTGAAAAATAATATCGCCCAAATGTCCGCCAAATCTGAAAGAAAAAGAAAAAAATCATTAGACGCTTAAAGTTAATTCACGTTAATATCGGTCCAAGTTATTGGAACACCCTTTATAACGATTGACAACCAGATTTGTAGGTTATGGTGTTCAGGGTATCATACACGCGATAGTCTTTTACGCAATATAGTGGTTCTCGGGAAAAAAAACTGTTTGAGTGACTTTTCTTTTTTACAACTATAATACATGGCAATGAGATTGATTCAACCCTGTGGACATAGCATTTCAGATCCTGTAATGTTTGATCTGGTGAAACTAAAAATCAGAAGACTTGCCGGGGCGTCTATTTCAAATACGGGTATGGTAGATAAGGGAAGGGCTTGCATCTGTGGGAAGGGATTTTAGGGATGGGAATGAATCATCCCCTTGAAGACCACATAAAGGATTTTCAACATTCGCAAGGCTGAAAAATGTGAATTAGGCCGCTCCTACCCAGATATTTCATCAAGACTTTATCTTGTTCAGATAGAGCATGACAGGTAGGGGGGGGGGGCATCATGGTTGTGTTAAAGAAGGGAAAGCCACGGGGAAGTCAACAAGAAACCATTCCATGGTTTCTTTATCCAGGAAGTCAAGATTTTAAAGGAAAGGAAACGGTGGAGTGTCATGATCGCTGAAGGAACTTGATAGTTAAAAAATTGCCGTGACCTCAAATTTCTTTATTTTAATTATTCATCTACTTTATTTGTTTATTATTTTATTTTATGTATGTATTTATTTCTATATATTCTCTAGTTCAAAATTGTATTATTCGAAATAATTTTTTTCAGATTTAGCTTATAGGATTTTAAGTGCTTAGAGTCGTGATATGGCTGTAGGTAGCGTAGTAGGAATTTTTGGTGTCCCTATTTACAACTGTCAATTGATTTTAGATAGATAGATAGATAGATATAGAAGGTTAGCACATAGAAATTAACACTGCATAAGGACTGCCACAATTCACTGCAATCTTCAGAACAAGTGGCACTACTTAAGCGCGCTGTTTATATAGCATAAAGGATTAAGGTAAGTAGGAGAACAAGAAAACGGCCCACGATATATATTTTTTTTTACTTACAGATAATAGTGATAGTTATTTATACTCTTGACTTCTACATTGCATATATATATATATGGATTGGGAGATTTGAATAATTTTGCATAATAATTCATCTAGACCAAGAATCCTCAACAGAATGCAGAAAGCACTGGACGGCCGTTTCGTCCAATTTGGGTCTCACCAGCAGTGCGCATCTCACTACCAAGAATCGAACCCGGACCGTTATGTCACAACGCAAGCGTCATACCACTGGACCAACGGGCCTAGGTGACGAAGAAAAAACTGACGAAACTCGATATAGCGCCGCTACTCACTAAATTCCGTGGTGATACTCCTCCAAGTATTCGAAACCCCACGTATTGTGCCCCAAGCAAAAGTGAGACATTAACCCAGGGAGAGCTCAATGTACACTACAGAGCATTATAATAATAATAATAATAATAATAATAATAATAATAATCAAGAAGAAAACCTTAAAGATTCATTTCGGTTATAATTTATTTCGTGAATATCTATATATTTAACTTTTCAGACCGAAAACACTTAGTAAATTGGAGACAATACCCCAGGCCTAATTTCTAAAAATATACTCAAAAAAATAACACATACGATACAAGAAACCCACTATTCTAATCTTTGGAAAGATTCTTCGGATAAAATGGTTCCAAAACAATAAAAATAAAAATAAAGCCACTTTTATCCAATTTGACATTATAGACTTCTACCCACGTATTTCAAAAGAGCTACTACTAAAAAGTTTAGAATTTGCTAAAGGTCGAATCGATATCACTGATAATGAATCCGGCGTTATCTTAGCTGCTAGACAATCTCTACTTATATATAACAATTCTACTTGGGTCAAAAGACGGAATGTTAACTTTGACGTTCCTTTGAGAGCATATGACTCCGCACAAATTTAGTAGGTATTTATATATTAGACACTCTTAGTAGGATTATAGATCCTAAACAAGTACGCCTCTACAGAGATGACGGACTTATTTACATCACAAATAGTAACGGTCTTCTATTTTCTAGAATACAGAAGAAAATTATAAGGGCTTTACAAGTTTTAGGTTTTAAAATTGAAATCTCATCTAATCTTAAGATAATCACTTTCTTAGATGTCACCTTCAACATCTCTAGCAACACCTATAAAACATTTCACAAAGAAAATCAAACTCTTTACATTAATGTAAACTCCAATCACCCAAACTCAATAATTAAACAAATCCCTCACACTATAAACACTAGAATAAATAAATAAAAAATATTTAATGAGAATAAAATAACTTATGATGAAGACCTCAGCAAGAATAATTTCAAACAAAAATTAGTTTCCAGGAATCTTTGAAGAATAATAAAACCAGCAAAACCACAAACAGAAAAAGAATGATAATATGGTTCAGCATAACTCTCTAAGCTATCCAGTGTAAATACTGGCAGACACTTCTTAAACTTAGTCAGCAAGCACTTTAATCAAAATAACCCTCTACAGAAAATTTTCAATAGAAAAACTCTCAAAATTAGTTATTTCTGCACCAAAAACATGCAAAACATAATTAGCACACACATCAGCCAAATACTAAAAGCATCCCATGACGGCAAAACAACAGAAAACAAATCCTCTTGTAACTGTAAAACCGGGACCAATTGCACAGTTTGGGGTACCTTTAATTCGGAAAATGTGTTATATCAAGCCACCATTTTTTCCGAAAGAAAACATCAACGACAAAAAATCATACACATAGATATCCGCTGGAAATTGGAAACAAACATTATACTTTCACCGACATTCCTTCTCCAATGCTTCTTTGAGTCACCAAATTGCTCTATCCAAGCCTTATTGGAAGATTAAAGATAGTCGTTTCACCCCACTAATCAAATGGGAAATTATCTGTCGGTCTCAAATCACCAATAATTTCCAGGACAGATGCGATACAAGAAAAAACTGCAATAAAGTAGAAGAGACGGCCATATTTAACCGTTTTGACAGTGAAAGGGTGGGACCGTGATGCCAGCCTTGTAACACGCTTAAATTCATGCAGTCTGAAGCAGTTACCGTGAAAGTATTTGTAGAAAAGATAGAATTAAGGCTCAAACTTGCCTATAAGATTGAAAATAAAAATTAGAAATTCTAATTTACGATAAAAACTAACGCTGTTATTAAAATAATATTACGGTTCAAGGGGAGTAACTCTATTTTTTGCTTAAAAATAGTGATAATATTATTAAAAATTAATAAAACTATATGCAGTGATAAAATGATAATAAATGTAAAGATTATAATAGTATAAAAATAATAATAAAAACATAATATTGATAATAGAAATATTAAACAAACAGCGTAAATTCAAAATCGTACCTGATGATAACATCAAGCATGAAACTCCTAGTCGTACTGTCGGCATGAAGTATTATGTATATATACATGACCGGAAGTATTGAGGAGCGTAGAACCACATCTTAATTGCTGCTGTCCCCAGTTCAACCCTGACACAAGTTGGAACCACCTGTTAGGGTTCCATCTTATGAAAACTGAGGTCAAAACATGAAAATATAAAAATACATTAGAAAAAATTACCAGCAAAAAATAAATTAAATTACCATCAATATTTTGTTGGTAGAAAAAATTACCCAAACCCCCAAGAAAAATAAATTTCGGCATTAAACGGCCAATAAGGAGTTGATATGCATGTATATGTGCAAATGCATTTCCGCAGAGACGGGCGCATGGTTGCACGCACACAAACGCACACACGAACACAAAAAATGCAGAAAAACATATATCAAGGAAAAAGGTAGAAAAAATTAAGCAGTAAATTGCTTATACCCCTGAAGAGTGGACGGACAGGTCCGTCTACGAAGCTTTGGTGTAGGAATACTGAAGGTAACATCAATCGGTTAAGTGACATACTCTTACTCATATTAATCGTATATATATATATATATATATATATATATATATATATATATATATATATATATCAGGTCATCCCATAAGTTCTGTCCGGATTTTAACTTTTTGTTAAAATGAATGAAATTTAAAAAGTATTTTATGTCTAATGGAGCTGAACATTATTTTTATGTTTAGATGCATTTAAACTGATCAAATTTTATTTCAGAGAACAATAAAATTAAATTTTGTTTGATTAAAACCCTGCTAACATGGAAGTACCCAAGAATCATTTGAGGCACATAATGCTTTATGAGTTCAAGAAAGGAAACTCAGCAGTCGAAGAGGCTAGAAACATTCACTCAGTTTATGGAGAGGAATGTGTGAATGAAAGAACTTGCAGAAGATGGTTTGCAAAATTCAGAGGTGGAGATTTCACCCTTGAAGATGAAGATCGAACCGGACGTCCAGTTGAGTTTGATGAAAAGCTTCTTGAAGCAGCCCTTGAAGAAAATCCAAAAGATATGTCACAGAAACATGTCTTTGACAAACACAATATTCCGTATACTTCAATTAATTATCATTTTAACATTTGATAAACTAATATAAACACCTTGACTTTCTATAGCCCCCATGAGTAGTTTATTTATTTATTACTTTTCGTACCTTTTCTGTTTCAATATTAATATTGTAGCATTTTTATTCCTTCCAAGAGATTTTTTTTGCTTGAATAGGGCTACCTATTCTTACGTTACTCTTTTTTAAATTAAGTACAGGTTTTGAATTGAATAAATATCTGGTTAGCTCCAGATACATATCCAATATTTATACATTATTTGGGGCCTTTGAAACCTCTTCTAGCAAAATGGGCAACAGTCATCTTTTCAGAATATGATGAATCGTTATTTCGCATGAATATACCATTTAGCTTAAATGTTCTTGGCTTCTCACTGAACCACTCCAAAAATATCTAGTCCAAGAACTTACAATGCATTTATACTGACATCGTTGTCAATTTGAAGGAACATATAATTTTATTTTCTACAATAATAGATATTTTATTGTAGAAAATAAAATTATATGTTCCTTCAAATGTTGTTGTGTTGGTTGATTTTTTTTCATTGAAGGCACCAAACTCTGTCCCAACTATTACGTTCATCTAATGTTGTTCTATAATCATCACTAACAATTACTATTGATAAATCACTTTTCATGTACTTCTTCATACAAATGTTATTAATATTATGCATTTCTCTCTTATTTTACTTTAGCAACAGCAAATTCTTCAAATATTTGTTGCTGATCATTCCAGGTTTCTTACTTTTAATTTTTATCAAATCTTTTTTATCAAATTGGAGAATATCACAAAAATATTCGAGAAAACATTTGTGATCTCAACGAACACTCGTTGCCACTTTTGTGGTGTCAACGAATACTCGTTGCCACTTTTGTAATGCTCATTGTAGTAGAGACTTTGTAATCGCAGATACATCTATAGTAACGCCGTTGAACAATACTGGTGAGGACGCTTTCGTACAACACACGCACTAATAGTACTTGCTCGATAACACGTTCTACCATCCCGTGTTAAGATGGAACTAGAAACAACAGCAATTAAGATGTGGTTCGACGTTCCTCAAAACCTTCCGATCAGAGGCCTTGATGTCGGGTGTATATTATTATATCCAGGACTAGGAGCTGATCCTGATTATGATGATGATGATGATGATGATGATGATGGTGTTGATGGGGATGATATTAAAAATGGGACATTCTTAAAGTCAATATTATTTATTTGTTTTCAATTTCTTCTTGAATTGATCTGACTTTTTGGCAATTTCCAATATTGTGTTTCTATCACTCAGCAATTCTACAACACTATGTTTCTTTTTACAATTTTTCCTCACACATGTAGTGGAAACTTGAAGTAACAGATATGTGTCTCTACAGAAGGATGCTGAGTAAATATTGGACGGTAGGCGAAATAAAATACTGTTTAAAATAAACGGATCTGCACAAATATGGTTATCTACAAAAAATAACGTTTAAAGTATTAAAACACAGGAGTATATATAAATACTAAACATAAAATTAGTACGCAAGACTAGATTCAGGCCAATGCTTGAATATTTTTTGAAGTGCTCAATGCACAATTCAAAAAAATTGAATTTTTAGAGCTGGTAATAAATTGTAACATTAGGAAAAATCTACGCGCAACGCACTACCCAGGTTTCGACCCCACGGTCTTGTTAGGGCAGTTACTTGTAGATGGTTAATCTGTAAAATTATTCACGCACACTATTAATTTTTTTCTGTTTCCGGTTCTTCCAACTCTCCCACTGCTCCTCCCCTTTCTGATATATCTGATTTGTGGCGCTTTTATTTAAGCGGATATGTTACAGATTAACCATCCGTTAGTAATTGCCCTGACGAGACCGTAAGGTCGAAAGTCGGTTAGTGCATTGACCATGGATTTTTCTAATCTTATATATATATATATATATATATATATATATATATATATATATAAAACCGTACCTATGAACACTAATGGGTATGTCCCAATCCTCATAAATACGTTGGACACTATTGTAAGTGGGGTAATATGCTTTCTAAGTAGTCCACCACTAGCAGTGGTTTACCTACTTCATGCCACTGGCAAGTATTTTATTTGTGATACCATTTAGGGCTGAAAGGAAAAAGGAAGAAAAAAAAAGAAAGAAAAAGAGAGGCGAGAGTTAAAACTTAGATGATAAAGGAAAGCCATCACAAAAGGGGCATTTAGCGATGTTATTTTGATAATGAAGAATGGTGAAAATTTTATGGCCATTGTCGAAAAGCTAATTGACGAATTCCAGGAGCGGCCAAATAAGCAGATACAGAGTTTTGAATATATAAAAAATTAACTGTGTCATGGTGGCGAACTTATATTATCGGGAAAGGATTTTCCGTTGACCGAGAAATAAGAATGTCCTGACCACACACAAAGAGAACCCAACCCTAAGTTAAGTCTTTGTCGATGGGAGGGTGTCATTGAGAGAAAAGACATATGGGTTGTGTTGGAATTTGACTATGACAGCGAAACAATATTATCAGAAAATGGCGAAAATTTCGTTGACTGGCGAAGTCGTTTCATCGTATCAGTGGTTGGCGCCGGAGAGTGAATGTGTCTGGTTGACCAGCCACTTGGTGCTGGCGAAAATCTGATTGACGAATTCCATATGAAAGTGACATTGGGATAAGAATTGAGATTATCACACTACGGGTCGTATTGTTCTGTTGGCGGCCAGAGAAGAAGAGAAAAAGAAAAGCAATAGAAAAAAAAAGAAAGAGGAGATAATTTTTTTCTTTGGGCAAGATATTTTTTTTAAAAAACAAGGCTAGTCTGGTCACACCCACACTGTTGAACGCCCATTGATGAATGTTAACGAGAGCCAGTCGGAGGTGATCATGTGATGCAGGGGGGGGCCTGCTACCACCCATTGAGGGGATAGGTATGAGATGTTACTGCGAAGGAGTGGGAAAACCGTTGACGCCTTCTGAGGGTATGGTGAGATACCCATATGAGAACAGAAGAAGGTGTGAGTAAGAGAAGACTTCCAAAAATGGAAATAATAAATTTTTCCTGACCGAAAACAAAAGAAGGGGATTGTGGATTTGGAATTATCAAGAAACCTCAAACCCCGACGAGCCTACCCCGGTTTGGGTCGGCGTCCATATAAGCAAAGTCGCAGCAAGCGAAAATCAATTCCAGTTGAGTTCCAGTCGAGTTCAGTTTTTTCGAGTTTAAGTTGAGAGCTCTGAAGACCCACCACGCATTAGCTTGAAAGATTCACGCAATTCCGACTCATCTTCTAACCAAGAACAATTTATTTTTGAAGAACGACTTAGACTCATACCACCAAAACAAGTTTTACGAATATCGCCTGAAGACACACCAAGAACCAGTTTCTTAAAGAACAGACAACTTAAGATGTTAAGACTCGCCTAACAAAAACAACGTGTCACGAATCCATATAGCGGTTTGGGAGAAAGACGTAGTCCTATATTCAGCAACCAGATATAAAATATTGTTATCCTTTTTAACACATTTGAACTTTTCGAGTTATTATTTTATTTTCTTTTGCATATACTTCTGCGATATCGCCCTTATTCAGCTTGTATTACGGCCCCAGCGACTGATTGATTTCGTCTGCCTAGATCAATTCACAACGTGGGTAGGCAGACTGGAGATCAAAGTAGTTACTTCGGCAACCAGACGTTGGAGGCGAGTTGGGAACGACGAGGCTGATACCGAATCTAACCAGATTCCCATCCGAATCACCAAAAGGTTAGAACGTCACATTTGGTGCCGCGACCAATACCAAGCCAGTTGGTCATCACAAGACAGGATAGCACGACTGACGCAAACAGGCGGACGTCACGTTTGGAGCGGCGACACCCGAACGAAGCGGGGGACGTCACAATTTTGTTGATGTTATAAAGATTACCATTACATTTCCAACCTCCATTTTGGTTATTCCTCATTCAGTAACCCTTTGTAGGTTACATCCTCTCTCTCTCTCTCTCTCTCTCTCTCTCTATATATATATATATATATATATATATATATATATATATATATATTAATTGATTTTAAATATGTTTTTTTCTCTTGCTTCCTCTTGAGGCGCAGTATTTATTACGTATGGAATAGTTCATTGTGTTATTATGGGTAAGGTCCCATAATAATAAGAACACCGGATTATATATCTTACTGTTCTTTCTTTATATATATATATATATATATATATATATATATATACATTAGAATGTTTTTTTCTTCAAGATAGATAGAAAAGTAGATAGATAGATCTTTAACATTTCTAATCATCTAATCATTGTAGTTTTAGATAAACTGGCAAAGTTGCAGACAACATAAAAGCGAATTTGAAGTCGTCAAGGAAACGGAAACGTCAAAATTGCAGAGAAATCCTAAAAAAAAGTTTGGTTGGATAATGGCGGACCGTAAAGTCTCACTTCACACTTCACGTCAATTCATAACGAGAAGTGAAACGAGACGACGAGAAATGAAATATGGCTGCTTCAATTGCTTTCGTGGACCGTTAGTCGAACTGGAAGTTGGGTAGAGGGGCGAAACTCTTTGTTTGCTGCGTCAGAGTGGGGCCTGGTGCACAACACCACTACCAACGACCCGTACACCGTATCAACTACCGATTATGTTGCTGCCACTGCTACCACTACTACTACTACTGTTTCTGTCGAAGTTCAAACATTAAAAGAAGGTATAATGATCTTGGATCTTTACCAATATGAGCGCCGAGTCACCCACGTTCAAACAGGTTTTTCTTTCTTCTCTGTTAGCTTGGATTGTGTGGGGAGAGGACGTAGAGACGTTTGTGATGAGAGCGACAAGGAAAACAAACCGGGAGAATGAACTATCGCGTAACATATTATAATACTTGCCGGCCATGCCAAAGTTTAAAATAACAAAGAACAACGCCAAATAATATTAGAAAATATTGGCAGGTACTTTCATAGATCAAAAGTCAGTTGACAGATGTTTTTGTTATTATATATATATATATATATATATATATATATATATATATATATATATATATATAAAACAGGATTGAAAACAAGACCCGTCCAAGGTCGGATGAGACTTCTCATGGGATTAACGGCTATCTAGCATACACGCTAAAGTAATGAATGCATATACACACATAAACTGGGGCAGTAACTAGGTTCTTGCGACCCAAGGTTAATTTATGGGGTATCTAGTAGCTACAGCGATCACTATTTTATTACACTGTGCAGTTTTCTTAGCTCATGGAATACTATTATTATTTGTTGAGCATAGATAGATAGATAGATATGGACAGAACGAGATAGATAGATAGATAGATTAATTCGAACCCATTGCTAAGGATGCAGGTAAAATTGTTGGCTCCCTGTACCGTTCCAGCTATCTTCTATTTTTACAAGAGCCAGATCAGGCCCAAAATGAGTACTCTTGTCATATTTAGACGGAAGCTGGCCAGACCTCACTCCCCAGCCTTGATAGATATCAAAATTGTCTCCGAGGCCTTGTGGGTGACGAACTGTTCTCCACCCTTCAATCTCTCTCTCACATGCAGAAAAAAAGGAAAAAAACAAAAGGTCAAAAATAGACAAAACACTGTAGGCCTAACTGTTGTGGCATACCTACGGACGATATTAGTATGTCCCCATTCATATATATGTAGTAGTAAATACTGTATGTTGGTCTGCAGTTAGAGATTCATTGTGAAATTTACTTGCTCACTTCTAGCAGTTAACTACTTCTGCTACGCACCGCTGGCGAACCTTATATGTGTTGTTTTTGTCATAAGTATTATCGTTCATTACCAACTTTCGTGTGATTATTCTATTCAGAAACCTTTCCTAGGTTACAACACTAACATAATATGGTTTAATTCACCTTTTAATCGTAATTTTCAAACTAATATCGGAAGAATTTTCCTAAATTTAATTCATAATCACTTTAATCATTCACCAACACTAAAAAGATTTTTAACAAAAATAATGTTAAAATCAGATATTGCAAAGTTATTAACATCCATAAATCTATACAAAATAATCATCATCGTATTATAATCATCACAATTTCAGATTGATAATAATAATAATAATTGACACCAATAAAATAACGTACGTTTAATAAAATAAAAAAATTAAAAATTAAAATATATAAAAAATATACATAAAAATACTAATTAATAAAATTAAATAAATTAATTAAATGAATTAAAAGATAACTAAAGAACAGTCTTAAAGTACTTAAAATGTGCAGATAGATAGATTGATAAGGATAAATAATAATAATAATAATAATAATAATAACAATAATAATAATAATAATAATAATAATAATAATAAATTTAATTTTTCTCATTCACATATCCCTTAGTTTTCAATATCC
Source organism: Acanthosepion pharaonis (assembly GCA_903632075.3). Taxonomy (NCBI): domain Eukaryota; kingdom Metazoa; phylum Mollusca; class Cephalopoda; order Sepiida; family Sepiidae; genus Acanthosepion; species Acanthosepion pharaonis. The sequence continues at coordinate 1,701,261 of CAHIKZ030002744.1, read as the reverse complement.
ACCCCAAAAAAAAACATTACAGGTAAAAAACAATACAATTTCTACGATGTTCTTTCTTAGAAGGATTGCATTTTTTTTTTTTTTTAAAACAACGCTATTTTCAACGACTTTAAAAATAACGGAATTTACATTTACATATTACATTTTATGAATTTATGAAAAGAAAATGCAATCTTTCTAAGAAGGAATATCGTGGAATTTACAGATGGGCCAATAAATTATTTTTAAATTTCACAGCAAAGACAAACGAATGTAAACTTTTTTTTTTTTTTTTTTTAACCAGCGTCATTCTCTTTGATTTCCAATCGTGTCTCTGTCTATTGTTGCTTGGCAACCCATTTAGGAGAAGGAAAACTCCGAACAACAACCCGCAACTCAAAGGTGTTAATCGTGCCGAGGAGTGAATGGCTACTGCGTTATGAGGTCGCGAACGATCCCCTACAGGCTTCGGAACCTGTCTGTAAAGACCGTTACTCAACGTGCCGGGCAACTTTGGGTGGACTTTTTGGACCCGTGCGTCACTCGTGGGATTAATATGAAAATTAAAATAGAAACAAAACGTCCAGTATGGCTCTTCCAGTGGATAAACAGGGAGCCCGTCCTTCAGGAGGGAACCTACCTGAGGTCGAAAAATCTGCCATAGGAACAAACTCCTACACAAAGAATGAATCTTCAGGTCCCCACAACCAGGATAATCCTAATGATGGTCCTGTAAATTCTCCAGCTAGATCCATAACCGTAAATTTAAGGAAAGAAAAATAAAATGGTCTCGTGACCCCTTGTTATGACTGCATTCCATGAAGCGTTACTCAAACCTCAGAAAAACATCACTCAGCAAACATATGACATTTGGCGAGAGAAGGTTGGACAAACAATTAGAAAGTACATAGACAAAAATAAACTAGCCAATGTAAGAAGGGACATCATGCGAAATAACCGATTGACAGAGGCTGAAATTAATGAAATAAAAAGAATTGCAACAAGAATAAATGAACCAACAAAACATGAAAAGGAACCGGAATCCAGGAAAAAAAAGTAATAACATCACACAAGCCTCAGGTCATAATGAAAAAACCGAAATACACACAAATCACTGTGAAGATAATGCTGAAAATTTAGAAATGTTGGAAAGGTATGATCTTAGTCAGTCACAAGACGGTAATAAAACGAGTTCAAAATTCATCGAACAGAATTATTTCACAGAAAACAAGATTAATATACAAGAAGCCAAGGATGAAATCATGAGCCATATAAGTCAGATACAGAATATTGCAATGGAGGAACGAGAACAACTCCCAAAATTACAACCAACAAAGCATAACCTCAAAACTATTAAGCTCTATAATGCAGCACTCAAATTGATTCTGGATGAAGAAGACACTCATATAAATCTCAATGAAGCAATATATGCATCAGCAATAGCAGCAACAAATAAACTGAACATCAAAGTAAAAAAAGGCAGTCTCACAGACATGAAGATCCACCTTGGAAAAGAAAAATAGAAAAAGAAATTGAACACCTTAGAAGTGAATTATCAGTACTCGATGAACTAGCAAGAGGAGTAAATGTAAGAACTAGAAAAGGCAGAAGAGTCGAAAAGAAAATACAATATCAGGAATGAAAATGAAGTCCTATCAACTAAAGAAAAATAAAGCAAACAATACAACTGAAGGCTCAAAGAATAAGACGCTACGAGAAAAGATCAAGATTCTATAGACAGAACAAGATCTTTCAAACCGATGCAAAAAAGAAATTTTACAGGAAATAGGTAAACAAAGAATTGAAGTGACAGTCCCCCTAAAATGGAAGAAGTTATACAGTTCTGGGGAAAAATATGGGCTTGCCCTAAAGAACACAACGAAGAGGCAGATTGGATTGCGCAAGAGTTAGAACGAATGAAAATAAACCAGAACAGACATGGGCGGGAATCACAGAAGAAGATGTTAAATGTGCACTGAAAAAAGCACACAACTGGAAATCTCCAGGAATAGATAAAATTCTAACTTCTGGCTATATTATTTAAATACAGCACACAAAAAAATCTCGCCAAAGAACTTCAAGAAATGGTTACCGATCCAACTAAAATTCCTGCATGGATGACCAAAGGAGTTACCTTTCTTCTACCCAAAAATAGTGACACAAATATTCCAAAAAACTATAGACCAATTACATGTCTTCCAACAACATACAAACTGTTAACATCTATTTTAACAAAACAGACATATTTCTTCTTGGAAAGAAATGACATACTACCACTTGAACAAAAAGGGTGCAAACGAGGCTCGGATGTAAAGACCAATTACTTATTAATAGGATGATCCTGGAAAACTGCTTCCGTGGAAAAAAAAAAATCTTAGTATTGCCTGGATAGATTATCGTAAAGCATTCGATAGTGTACCACATTCCTGGATCTTAAAAGTCTTTAAGTATGTACAAAGGTATCACCCGTTATCATCAATTTCATCAAACAATGTATGTCGATATGGAAAACTACACTTTACCTCAATCATAAAAATGGAACCTTAAGTCTGGCGAAATAAACATCAATAGAGGAATATTTCAAGGTGACTCTTTGTCTCCTTTATTATTTTGCATATCACTTATAGCATTAACCAGCCAACAACAAGACAGAATGCGGTTACAAAATAGCTCAAAAGAAAATAAACCATCTATTTTACATGGATGACTTAAAATTGTATGCTAGGAATGACAATGAGCTGGAAGGTCTTCTGCAAACTGTAAAATGCTTCAGTGAAGACATTGGAATGAAATTCAATTTGGATAAATGTGCTAAAGCTACAGTTTTACGAGGATCGCTAAAACTTCCTCTATTAGTTTAGACCCTGCTGTAACAATAAAAGATTTAGAACAAGGAGAAGCTTATAAGTACCTAGGTGTAAATGAGAGAAGGAATTCACCATAAGAAAATGAAAGAAATAGTGCGTAAAAAGAGTACTATAGAAGGGCACGACTGGTATTAAAAAACTGAATTGAATTCTCAGAACAGAATTATGGCCATTAATAACCTTGCCATCCCAGTGGTCCAATATAGTTTCAACATCTTGAACTGGACTCTAAATGACATCAGACAAATGGATTCTAAAACAAGAAAGCTTCTTTCTAAGTATAAGATGCATCATCCAAAGGCTGATGTAGACCAAATCTATACATACCCCGTAAAGAAGGTGGAAGAGGTCTTATTCAGCTAGAATTGTCATACAAGACAACAACTATTGGCTTACTAACTTTCATGGAAACAACAAATGACTGGATGATAAAATTAGTGAAACAACATGAAAACAGAAAGAAAAAAATATTCAATAATAAAAATGTAGGCAGTAAATACAAACAACATTTACATTTAGTAGATTCTGTAGTAAATCAAAACAGAAGCCAAGAACCAACTATTGCAGCAAAAGATATGAAAAAAAAGAAAGCCAAGGATAAAGCCCTTGAACAGATGAAACAACGCTGGCAAGACAAACCTCTGCATGGCCAATATCCAGAACGTGCAAATAAACCCAATGTTGATAAAGTTAATACTCATCGATGGTTACGAGCATCTGGATTAAAGTCTGAAACTGAAGGCTTTATTCTTGCAGCGCAAGATCAGAATCTTTTCACTAGGAATTTTCAGGCAAATATCATACATAATAATGTGGATCCAAAATGCAGGTTCTGTGACAAATACCAAGAAACAATAGACCATCTAATCTCAGGATGTTCTATACTTGCCCCAAATGAATATAAAAAATCGTCACGATAGAGTGGGGCAATACTTACACTGGACAATGTGCAAACACTTTGGAAAATGTGTAAGCAAACACTGGTATGAACATCGGCCAGCGCCGGTTACAGAAATAGATGTCACCATTCTATGGGATTATACCATCCACACAGACAGAAAAATTGAAGCAAATAGGCCGGACATTATTGTCAAAAACCAGAAAGAAAAAACTTGCCTACTAATTGATATGGCTTGTCCAGCGGATTGTAACATAGCAACCAAGGAATTTGAAAAACTATCAAAATACAAAAGACCTGGAAATTGAAATAAAAAAAATGTGGAAATTGAAAACAAGAATAATACCAGTGGTAATAGGTGCACTTGGAATTATAAAAAATGGAACAAAAACAACACATTGAAAGAATCCTGAAACCCCAGCTTAAGAGACATACAGAAAATTGTCTTATTATACAGCACACACACTAAGGAGAACTTTGTCTATGTAACGCTAGCAACTTCATCGGAGATAAAAAAAAAAAAAAAAAAAAAAAAAATTAACATGAAATGTGGCCATAACAACACACCACGACCTGCCTTAGGTCTTTCCGCAGACTTGGTAGGTAGTGTGTCCATAGCAGAAATCGAATGATAATAATAATAATAATAATAATAATAATAATAATAATAAAGATCATATAAAAATAAAAATAATACTTTAGGATTATAACTGATGTAGGCAAGAAAATCACACAAATGATCACATACAAAAACGTGAATACATGTACGTATACATGTTAGTACCCATAAAAAACAGAATCAACACTTCAAATGTAAATTCTCTAAATTAATGTTAATAGGGAATTTTAAATCTGTTAAATTTGAATTTAAGTTCGTTCCTTTTTTTATACTTAATCATTATGATTTTTTCCTGCATGCATAGATTGTATCTGTTGGGAGTCTGAGATTGACAGATGGTCCTCCATTGAATTTGTGAAGTGAAGCCTCCATCCTTCAGATTCCAATAATGTATAGATAGTGCAGATTGATAACTAAAAGAAGCAGAGGAGAAGGAATACCGATGATTGTAAAGTCTCTCCTTCCAACTCCCAGCGGATATCCCTATGTATATTTTTTCTCATTGATATTTTCTTTTGGAAAATGGTAGCTTCGTATACTACATTTTCAGGATTACAAATGCCTCCAACTGGGCAGTTAGGTCCGGTTTTAGAATTACAGGGAGGCTTGTTTTCCTGTGTTTTGCTGTCACAATTTTTTTTTAATAATAGTTTGTTGTGTGTGTTAATAATACAGCGTCTATTGTTAGTGCAGGAATAACTTATTTTTCGAGTTTTTCCATTGAAAATTCTTTTTAGAGGGTTTTTATGATTAAAATGTGTGTACATTAAATTTAGAAAATATCTGCTAATATTTATATTAGATAATATACAGAAACATGGGTTAAACCATACTGTTTTTCTTTTTCTGTTTTTGGTTTTATTAGTTGTATTGTTATTTAAAGTTTCCTGACAAACTAATTATTATTTGAAATTACTTTTTTGAGGGCTTCGTTATTTTATTCTCATTGAAGATTTTTTGTTAGACGATAATCTATTAATTCTAGTGTTTACAGTGTTTGAGATTTGACTAATTATTGACTTAGGGTGATCTTTTTTTTCCTCTCCCTTTTCCTTTCGTCTGGATAAATTGACGCCATTTATAAAAAAAAAACTTTGGTCTGAAGAGATGAATATTTATATATTCATGAAATAAATTATAAGTGAATGGATTTTTAAGGATTGTTTGTACTCATTATATTGCTCTGTTACTTACATTGAGCTTTCTTTGGATTAGTGTCCTCCTTCGAATTATCCCAACTAATTATTAATTGAAATATATATATATATATATATATATATATATATATATATATATATATATATTGGATAATTAAGACAAGTTTTGTCTACTCATTTTCAACTGGATCCTTTCATATTCACGGACAAGCTTTTTGGTGTCCTTATTAAAGAAAGAGAGATATATGATACATATTATTTCATTCCCAATACTTTTGAGGTTAGTTGAAGAAGTATTATATTCTAGTTGATTAGTATTATAATTTCTGAACAAACATCTTATTTGTTCATCAACAATATAATTAGGGAAGTTAAAAATAAGAGTTTGTTTTATACATATATATTTACTTCACTGCAGAAAATCTGTTTTGTGGATGAATTAATCCTTGTCCGGTTTACTAGTTTTTTTTATAATTGATATTTTATAGTAATTTGGACATTCACTCTTATAGTTGAATGTGCACGAATTTATACTGGTAGTTTTCTTTTTATATGGGAAACTGTGAATATACACTGCGTGCCAAATTATTATCGAGATAACTATTTTTCTAATATTTCAAAAACCGTCCAATCAATTCACACAAAATTTTCACACAATGTTGGTAACACTGACCTGCGCAATCACTGAAATTTTTGTAGTGATCTGCGCAATGTTTGTTATTAGCGCGGTGATTTGAGCGTGCCAAATTATTAGAAAGGTTTAGTAAAATTTCCAGAATTGAGCAAACAAAACGTTTATTAATATTGCACGTGAATGTTTATGATCAAAAGAAGCTAATAAATAAGATAACCAAACAAATAATAACAGATACAAACAAAGGCACAGTTTTAAACTAATTAATAGGGAATGTGCTTTCCCTGTTTTGAAACTACTTGAAGAAGTTGACAATCCATACAATTTGTTAATTGTAGGATGTCATCTGCTGTAATGCCGCGAGATATGTCAAGAATTGCTTCCCACAACTCAGCGTTGCTCCTGAACTGTCGTCCGTAGGCGTAGTCTTCGCTTCATGATGCTCCAAAGGTTTTCGATTGGGTTCAAATCCGAACAATTTGCTGGCCACTTCATTTTTCGAGATCCGTCGAAGCCTAACTGTTTGAAATATTCAGATGGGCCAGATAGACGGTGCAAAGGCTGGGTAATGAACGGACAGAATCGCCATCAGCGTTTGAGACGCCAACAAGGCGGTAGAGGCATAATGATCTGGGGTGGTATTATTGGAAAAACATTAGTGGGCCCAAAGAGAGTATCGGATGGCGTCAAAATGACTGCTGATGAATACATATCGTTTATGAAGGAGCATCTTGAACCGTGGGTGAAAAGGCAAAGAGTTGCCTTCAGAAGGGCCATTGTTTTTATGCAAGATAATGCTCCTTCACATGCTGCTCACAAGACTACTGACTTATTGCAAAAATCAAATAATTGTCGGATTTTAATTAAACTTTTAGAGTTTATAAAGAAATGAATGAAATTAATTTTGAATTATTTCAGAAAATCTTGGTAAAATTATTTTTATTTTTACATATGTTATCCAACACTTAATTTCATGAATAATTTTCTTAAGTTATGTTTTACAGATAAAGTCTCCGTAGAACAACAATCATTATGACATCACCTGTCAACGCCTCGTCAATTACGTAAAACATGACGATGTCTGATAAAAACATAACTTTTGTCGTGTTTTTAAAATGCATTTCTGTATTATTTTAAAATTAAAATAAACAGTATTTTTTTCAAATCAGATTAATTATAGTTTAATAGCTAATATTCCTCAAATAAAGTTCCAGAAAAGTATATTTTATTTTTTGAAGATTTTTAATACATTGCGATGAAAGATGACTAAAAAAGGGGCGATAATCAGCTATTTTAGAAAAAAAAATTTAAAAGTCGATTTCAATCAATATAATTTCTGTTTGAAACACACCAAACTATTTTGCTTACTTGAAATAATAAGTTTTATCCTTTAGCTTTCAATTAAAGCTAAAATGAAAGCTTCAAGAAAGATTTTTCATTTATAAAATTCGTTTTAAACTTTAGAAATCAAAAATTAGTAGAGGTACCTACTTTAACTTGGGTTTCGTTATGGTTTACACTGGAGTAAAAGATTTAGACAGAGCTCAAGTTTGCACTAAAGTCAATATGGCAGACACAGATACAGTTTATACTAGAGTAAAAAAGATAGACACAGTTCCAGTTTATACTAGAAACAAAAAGATGGACTAGCTTACACTAGTGTCAACTAGTTAGACATAGATCCGGTTTATACTATGCTTAAAAAATTCGACATTGGTTTGATATAAAGTAAAGTCAAAAAGGCCGATTGATTAATTTATCTGTTTAGCGGCATATCAACTCCTTATGGGTCATTTAGTGCCGAAATTTAATTTAAAAACAGGTAGACAGAGGCCTTGTTAGACAATGGTTGTATTTATTCTCTAGTCTGCGAGTATCCACCCGGAACTTAGCTCTTTTTGGTAGGAAGGTATAACTACTCAGCACGGGATGCTATTGACGTATTCTAAGATTCATAGGAAGTGCAATCTAGAAAAGAGGGACAAATTAAAAAAATAATAATAATCCCCAAATTAAAGAAAAAGGAATAAAGCGAGTAAAAAATTATGAGGGGAAAGAAGAAATGTTATGAAGGAAAACGAAGCAGAAATACAAGAATTGGACAATGGAAGGTAATTAGTGAAAGAAAAAAAGAAAGTAAACTGATGCAATTGAAGGGAAGAAAGAGTGAAGAAATGTAAGTATTGTCCAAAGATCACAGTGTAATTATGTGAATGAAAGACAAATAGATACATGACCGGCTGTCCAATCTAATTATCGTGTGTATTAGCTTTTATCTGTGATTAAATATTTTAATATCATTTTGCTCAATCAATCTCATTAATTATTTGTTTAGCCTCGCGTGGTTTTTCCATCAGCCATTACAACAATTAATTTCATAAATAATATATCCGAAACACACATATTAGCCGTTGATTGTAATTGATCTAACCATAATTTCAACTTAAAGAATACGGTTCTGATTAAAAGAGAAACTTTTTAAAGCAAGAATGCATTAAGAGTGTACTAATTTCGAAATCCTCTAAAGTAAATTTACGTAGATCATAAAACATTACTAAATTACACATAAAATTTCTACTAATAAAATAAATATTAGTAAAAAGCACTAAAAAGCCAAATGAGATTAGGCAGAGTTTAACATCTAGATAGGCTTGATGTCAAAATTAAAATTTAAACGTTGAGCGTCCCTTTATCTTTAACGTTTCGAACTAAAACCGTAACCAGCCTTTACTATATTTCACATCCTACCTTTTTCTCCCTCTTTATAATTTTTGTTATTATTTCATCCCATGTAAGGTAACAAAGTCACTAAGACGCAATATGTTACAGAGAGTGACAGAAACTGAGAAAATACTAAGTGGGGGGATGGCAATAAAAGACCAGAAGGCCATGCTACGTCCACCCTGTTGAATCACTCACATTTCCTAGGTACTGCAGCCGTAGTGAGCAGGTTCCAATCGGACAGTTTTTCCTAAGATCCACTCTTTTGCGGAACAGGCTCCCGCTTGGGTGCTTCCTGAAACACCACAATCAACTGTTAAGAGTCAATTGTTATCTATCCTCCTTATCCTCATAAGCTTTATTTTCTTCTAGTTCTCTCATATTCATATCACCCACCTCATTCATCAATTGACTGGATCACTTGGTTAATTTTAGTATAAAAAGCAACAACTTAGACTTAATAAGTAATTATAATTATTATGGTTAACAAGCTGGTCTCGCAGTTCATTACGACAGAGTAGTGAATCCGATCCCCACGGGTGCTCCCTACTAATAGCGTTGTACCAAAACTAATCAGCACACAAATCTAAAAAGAAGATATTATCTCCACCTGTAGCAGATTACGCGACTGATTACGCGACTGATCAGATTACGCGACTGATGTGACTTATTGTGAGATATTTTTGTTGTTTTTTTTTTATGTGTTTTTTTTTTTCGACACCACACTGCTGGGTACTGTTATTTATCAAGTCACTAAATTTAAATAGACTGTCAACCAAGAATCTCATGCTTCTATCTGACACCAGACAGCAAATAGTTTTGTATTCTGGGCTGTTGTTCTCCTAGGTAGGTTGCCAACCAAGGTTAGAGAGCCCAATGTGTTCTACTATTTAGCCTATATCTGAGGGAGAAATGATTGATTCATACCTTTCCGAAGGGTGTTTGCATTCTGGGTTGTTGTTCTCCTAGGTAGGTTGTCAACCAAGGCTAGAGAGCTCAATGTATTCTACTATTTAACCTCTATGTGAAGGAGAACCATACCTTTCCGAAGGATATTTATGCGAAAGTAAACGTAATGAATTCAGCTTGAACTCGAACTCGGTCACTTGATTATCACTTACTGGTCGTTACACTAAACATACATGCGTTCACACAAGTCTCGTAATCCTATTTTCCCGCCATTAAACATACACATTTTCTCTTATAGACCTTAGATGTTTATATCTGTTTGAAGATTTTATGTCTGTTATTTTTTCTCTTTACCTCCTCCACACAGTTACGCTCAAGCAAGAAAAATAGATTCATATACATATTTTCTAGTACACAAAAATATACGCACAGACAAGAGATTTTTTTCCCCAAATGAACACATATGCATATGCACACGTTCTCTTTGATTTTGTTATTTTCTTTATTTTAGTGAATTTTTCTATTTAATTTCTTTAAATATTTCTCTCTCTTTAAGGAAAAGTGATACATAAGTGCCTTCCCCCAGTGTACAAAATAGCAAGAGAGCGAAAGTGAAAGTGAAACTAAATGTAGCCTGTTGTTGGGTAAAATACATGAAAAAAATATGACAAAATGGAGGCACAATCTGAAAGAAGAATAGAAATATACGTCAATACAAAAGAGTAGAAATTATCAATACAGTCAATTTGCTTTTCAAGATGTTCTTTCGTTTTTGGCTTCATTATTTTTCTTATCTTTACCAGATTTTTCAGTTCTTTTTTTTTCTTTTTGTGTGTTTCTTTTGTTTCGTTTTGTTTATTCTTGGTTGGCTACATCTGGAAACTTCGTTAAAAAAGGCCTTGAATTTGTTCGCAGATGCCTCTGTTAGTACAAAGATTTCGACGCATGTGTACAACATATGAGGTTAAAATGTGAAGAAGAAGAAGAAACACAGGAAAGAGCAAACTCATGAAGAAAAAGAAGAAGAAACAGGAAAAAAGAAACTGAAGAAGAAGAAAAAAAAGAAGAAATAGAGGCAAAAGCAAAGTGAAGAAGAAGAAGAAGAAGAAGAAGAAGAAGAAGAAACATAGGAAAAGCAAACTGAAGAAGAAATAGAGGCAAAAGCAAAGTGAAGAAGAAGAAGAAGAAACATAGGAAAAGCAAACTGAAGAAGAAATAGAGGCAAAAGAAAGAAGAAGAAGAAGAAGAAGAAGAAGAAAACATAGGAAAAGCAAACTGAAGAAGAAATAAAAGCAAAAGCAAAAAGAAAAGAAGAAGAAGAAAAGCAAACTGAAGAAGAAATAAGGCAAAAAAAAGCATAGAAAAGAAGAAACAAAAAAGCTGAAGAAGAAATAAAAAAGCAAAAGCAAACTGAAGAAGAAATAGAGGCAAAAGCAAAGTGAAGAAGAAGAAGAAGAAACATAGGAAAAGCAAACTGAAGAAGAAATAGAGGCAAAAGCAAAGTGAAGAAGAAGAAGAAAAGAAACATAGGAAAAGCAAACTGAAGAAGAAATAGAGGCAAAAGCAAAGTGAAGAAGAAGAAGAAGAAACATAGAAAAGAAACTGAAGAAGAAATAGTGAAAAGAAGAAGAAGAAGAAGAAGAAGAAACATAGGAAAAGCAAACTGAAGAAGAAATAGAGGCAAAAGCAAAGTGAAGAAGAAGAAGAAGAAGAAACATAGGAAAAGCAAACTGAAGAAGAAATAAAAGCAAAAGCAAAGGAAAAGAAGAAGAAGAAAAATAGAAAAGCAAACTGAAGAAGAAATAGAGGCAAAAGCAAAGTGAAGAAGAAGAAGAAACAAGAAACTGAAGAAGAAATAGGAAAAGAAGAAGAAGAAGAAGAAGAAGAAGAAACATAGGAAACTGAAGAAGAAATAGAGGCAAAAGCAAAGTGAAGAAGAAGAAGAAGAAACATAGGAAAAGCAAACTGAAGAAGAAAAAGTGAAGCAAAAACATAGGAAAAGCAAAACTGAAGAAGAAATAGAAAAAAAGAAAGAAGAAGAAGAAACATAGGAAAAGCAAACTGAAGAAGAAATAGAGGCAAAAGCAAAGTGAAGAAGAAGAAGAAGAAGAAGAAACATAGGAAAAGCAAACTGAAGAAGAAATAGAGGCAAAAGCAAAGTGAAGAAGAAGAAGAAGAAGAAGAAGAAGAAGAAGTAGAAACATTGGAAAGAGTATACTAAAGAAGAAGAAACATAAGAAAAAGTAGAAGAATCATAGGAAAAATCAAACTGAAGAAGAAGAAGAAGAAACATAAAAAAATAGCAAACTGAAGAAGAAGGAATATAAGAAAAAGCAAACTGAAAAAGAACAGGAAAAAAAGCTAATTGAGGAAAGAAGAAGGAAAGGAAAAAAACGAGGAAGGTCGAAGAAGAAGAGAAGTGAGTGAGTAGGAAGAAGAAAACGAAAAACAAATAAGTGTAGAGAAAAAAAGAATATATATAGCAATGAGTAAAAGGTAAATGAGAAAAGCTAACAATAAAACGGAAAACTAAAAAAAAAAAAAAAAAAAAACATAATGACGGAAGAAAAAAGAAATTTAGGAGTAAGGAAAAATGAGAAAAATAATAAAAAAAACTGAGATCAAAATAAAAAACGCTAATAATTTGCTTCATAACAAATTCAAAATCAGAGATTACAAAATAGGAATGGTTATACACTGCGAACTGTGCAAACACGAATTAAGTTCCACTGTGTTAATAAATGATATAAACACAAACGAAATAGTGTCGTAGAAAACAAAATAATATTCTATGTGTCTGAAATCCACCCAGTCCAAGTAAGAAAATCAGATTTGGTTGTCGTTAACTGGGAAAAGAAGACCTACCAGGTAGGAGAAGTGGCTGAACCGGTCCGGAGGCATAATAAAAGACCAAAGGAAGTAGAAAGAAAGCGTTTGCTTCGAAATGACAGAATTATGACATGTAGTTTATAATCGAAATGGAATGATTTTTAAATTCCAGATAGTCACTGTACAGATCATGGAGTTAGTGGGACTTGCTTGGACGTTGTGTAGATTTTAGAAGATTGACTGTCGCACAATCTACAGCAATAACTACAAAACATCTGATGTGAATATGTAAATATATTAAATAATATTCAAAATAATAAATTCTCCATCGGATTCAAGTAAATAAATTCTCCGTCATGTATGTTGGTGCAGTTGCACATGTGCACGAACGAGAGACGCTGGTAATTTTAAAATTAATAGTTTTATGTGTTTTAGGCATATAAACTAGCCGATTTCATTTAGATTATTTTCAAATTTTTTTCTATCTCCTTTGTTATTAAATATCCCATATTTTGTCAAAAGAAGATCTGTCAAAGATGGTGAAACGTTATAAGAACCTGGAGGCAAATTTACTGTGTATGAACTAGCGATTAAATATATATATATATATATATATATATATATATATATATATATATATATATATATATATATACGAACTCTGCCATCGAGTTCGACGTATGAGGTTCTGACTACCACGAACTAATTATCTGCATGCCTATTATGGGTATGACTTTTGAGACCGGCTCAAGAATTGCGCAAAAAAGACCACAAACAGTACAAAGAGATTGATATATATATATATATATATATATATATATATATATATATATATATATATATATATATATATATATATATATATATATATATATATATATATATATAAAGGATTTAATCCTGATTCATATTTTAATTTTTTTCCTATTTGTTATCTTTTTCCAAAATAAACTTTGTGTCTTAATTTATGTACGATTATTTCGTAATTTTGTCTTGCTTTCTATTTTTTGTTTTGTTTTTTATATATTTAAAAATAAAACGTTAACATATTGGAGTGCTTCTAAAACACGAAATTTATACGTTTATATACGTACATTATATCTGTTCCGATGGTTTTCATAGACAGAGGTATTAGTGTAGTCAAGCCCCCAGTGTCTATAATAATGCTTCCGCGACATGCGTCTCGAATAGCCTCTGGAGAATGAGAGAATCCTGGCAACTGGCTCCTCATAGCAAACTGCTTCGGGTAGATGGAGTTCGATAGCCCAGGAAAGATGTTCAAATAGAATAAGGAAACACGGAAAAAACTACAGAAGTAAATCTAGACGCAAAAGTCGCAGTGGAGCCCCAAAGACGGTTGGCTGACAACACTAACAACTTTACAGCAACTTCTTCAGCCAAGCAGGCCCCAAATGAAATGCCCTCTAATTCCTTTTGGATCTTTTGGTCAGTACGGCCGACAGAAGGGCCATGAAGTCTGGGCAGCGCGCCGCCTCCATATACCATCGCCCAGAGCCAGATTCACTGCCAAAGGGCTGTATTTTGACCAGAGTACTACATTTGTCTTGCGAAATAAACGGATGCCTAATATTACTATTACTACTACTACTATTATATAAGTAATATGATAAAAAATATAGTTCTAAGGTATGCTATATTTATGGGCGAAAGTGCTCAATATGATGTATAGAGTCTATTTAAATATAAAAGTGGACACTGAATACAACACCGAGCAGCGACAATCTGTTCCATGCTTTAACGCAAAGTTCAGGCCATACATACATACACATACACACACACACACACACATATATATATATATATATATATATATATATATATATACTATTTACATTATTCGGACTGTTGTCCTCAGCAATATTCTCATACTCACAACACGACAACAATCCGAATAGTGTAAATAGTTACAACACTTCATTTCAGAAATATATATATATATATATATATATATAAATCTATTTAAACTCGGTGGATGAAAAAACCTGGATAGCATAATTTTCAAATAAATTTGTATCCGAGGGAAAATGGATTAAAAAGAAAGCACCAGAAACCTCCGAGCAGGGCGAAAGAAATCTTACCTTAAATCTCTGATACAAAGAAAGAAAAACCCAACGAGTAATAAGTTAAAACGAAAAGTGCTCAATATACTAAGTAGAGAAAATGTAAAATAAATAAATGCTTATGAGTCAGGTACCTACCTACCTAGGTTTCACCACATGGGATTCTCACGGTGAACTGGTTGAGGAGGAATTAACGAGGAACAAATTTACAGACAAAATTACTGCTAAAACCTAAAATTACCACAAGCTTAAAAAGATATAAAGCATGTGACTAAAATAACAATCTTTATTCTTATAACCAGTCTTATCTATGACTGCATCCATTCTGACGTCTGGTTTAATAAAATTGCTATTGCTAACTTCTCCTTCATACATAATAGTGATTTTCCAAGCGTAGCTTAGATGTGGCACAAGGCCGTAAGTATGGAGCACCTAGTGATGTTGATCGTCACTAGGTGCTCCATACTCACTTTTCAGTCGTAATTGTTCTAGCGAGACAAGATTGCTAACCATTAAACCACGCCGGGGTGCCCCCCTCCCCGCCCTCCGTATATATTGTTGCCGGGTTTATGCTTACAACATTTTTTTTAGTATTTCCCATTTTATAATAGGATCCTTTCTATCTTCCTGTTTAATGCTCTAAACTTATTTAGATAAGTTAGCGTTATATCTATACTTCTCATTCTTAAAGCTACTTATATGATTATAGTAGCACTTTTTAAAATTGCCTTTAGTAGATCCTGTGTACACTTTACTATTCTCGTTATTTGTGGTTGAATTATTTCTATTAATTTCCACTTAATAGTCGACACATTCTTGTTGACATTTGCCCTTGAGTGGGCAGGTATTTTTATTTCTACAATTACATTTAGCAGGGTTAGCGTCAGATTTGGTTATAATTTTTTTCTCATTAAATTTATTAATTAAACTAGCCATATTCGGCATACAGCTGTAACTTAGTTTAATGTAATTCATATTGAAAATTTTATTCAATATGTTGGAGAGGGGACTCTTTTCTAATAATTTAAAAATATTTTGCCTATTTTGGTTTTAACGGTTAGATTATATGGAGGATTAAACCATAAAATATTCCTAGCTCTATTCTTCCTGTTATTTTGCTTACTAGGAGGGAAATATATCAATCTGGTTTTGTGCCCACTAATTTTTTCAAATATTATATATATATATATATATATATATATATATATATAAACCTTGGAAGATCAAATGTAGATCAGATACGGATAGGAATCCGCCAAGATGATAAAATCCAATAAAGAACAAGTCGGAAACGTGTCTCAATCTTTTATTAAAGCTTTGTCAGAGATCGAGATAGAAATGAAAAATCAAAAAGACACAGAGTACTGGTTATGTTATGATTTTTGATTAGTTCTTAATGGTCAGATATATGTCACGTGCATTAGCGTAATAAATGATATATAAATATGTGTGAGGAACATTCTGGGTGTTAAAGTGTGCAATAGAATATGAATGTGTTTGTAAATAAAGGCATGTTTGTCTAGGTATATGTTGGACGTAACTTTGAGTCATGTAAATGTAATACAAGTGTGTGTGCGAGGAATGTCTATAGATATCACCATCGTATATGTCGGTGAAATGTAGCGAAATGTTGCAATAATTTTGTATTTTGTTGAATTTTTATATTCTTGTGTATGTGCGTGGGTGGAAAGTCTGTTGTCGTCACCTCTGTGTGTGTCGGTGAAATGCAGCAAGATATTGTAATAAACGTGTTTAGGTTGGATTTATCATAAAAGTATTTTTGAAAAGGATTTGAATAGTTTCATTATTTTACCATAAGTTAGATTCATGAATAATGAATCTGTAGAAAGTTGATGATTCGATGTAATGTTTTAAGCGAGTGTTTATAGTCGGTAATAATGCTATATGTTTTCATATTTTCTTCTTAAAGGGTTATGTTCTTTTTATTTAGGCTGACATTAGTAAAATCAAAGTTATGGCCTACATCGTTTCGATGTAAGACGAGTGAGTTAGAATGTCTACCTAAATGCAAGTCTCTCTTGTGTTCGTAGATACGGGTTTTTAGATCACGTGATGTCTGCTTCACATAAATGTTTTTTACACTGCAGACCTGATAAATTCCGGCATTTGAAATGGTGTTTGGTTTATTTTTCTCCTTGATTATATCCCTGATTGTTTTGGAGAGAGTGATAACGATCTTATTGTTAACGATGGCTAATTCGTTTGCGAGATTAGTTGAGAGGGTGCTGGATGGGAAGATAATCTTTTTTCTTTTCTTTTTTTTTTTTTTTGCTATATGGATTTTGTGAGCTCATTTTTTAGCGTTGAGGATGAAGTGGTGTGTGTAGCGAAGTTTGAATGTTTTCTCAATATATTCCTCTTCTTCATTTAGATATTTAGGGTTGTATATCCTAAGGGCTCTGAGGTAAAATCCTATGATTAGTTCAGATTTTATTCTCTGGTTATGGTGGGAATAGAAATTGATTCGGTCGTTTTTGTCTGTGGATTTTTGGTAAACTTTAATATCTAATACGTCATTGTTGCGTATTAATAAGATGTCGAGAAAAAGTTGAGTTGTTTGTTTCAAGTTCGTATGTGAATTCGATGGTGGGTTCAACCTTATTGAGTTTTGTTATTATGCTTAATAGGTTTCTTTCTTGGGAATGAAATAAGAGGACATCATCTACGTATCTCAGGTAAATAGAGCTGTAAGGTATGTTTAAATGTGGCAGATTCTAAGAATTCTAGAAAGAGGCAAGCGAGAACACCACTGAGAGGTGACCCCATGTGTAAACCAAATTTTTGTTTGTAGAAAATATTATTGAAAGAAAAGAAACAGTGGTTAGTAATTAATTTGCATATCTTTATAATTTTGTGGAAGGGTAGAGGAAGTTTTTTATTAAATATTTTAGGCAATTTCTTAATATATTAAGGCATTTCGTGATGGCTATATTGGTGTATAGTGATTTGATGTCTAAACTTGCCATAGACATGTCAGTCATATTTATGTTACGTATTCTTTGGAGTAGGTCAACCGAATATTTGATGTGTATTGTGCTGATGGTGCCTAGGAACGGAGGATTTTTGTGATGGCTCTAGCTAACTTATGGGGTGAACTATTAATTCCGGACTCAATGGGTCTGATGTGTATGTTGGGTTTGTGTGTCTAGGGTAAGCCATATAATTTCGGTATAGTGCGGTGATATTCTAATAATCTAGACCAAGATTTATTTTTTAACAATTTCTTTATTGTTGAATCTATGTGTCATTTTTTATAGTTTGTTCGTTGGGTTTAGTGTAGGTGCTGTCGTTATTTAGCGGGGATTTTAATTTTTCAATGTAGATGTTTGTATCCTTTATAAATATGCGTAACTTCCCAGTGCCTTTTCTATAAATATTTTCATGGTAATTGTTCTGATGAGCTTTCCTCTTTGGTACCTCAACTTTACAATTTTTAGCATAGTACTAGATTGGCTGTTAGGTCTCATCATTTTACACTTGAAATTGCTAGATGTAACTAAGTTCGTTGCTAACAGTTACTTCTCTTGCATTTCTTGCTCGTGAGACTTTCTTCCAGCTTCTTTGATCATCAAAAATTTACATGCAGTGTCAATCGTTATCTTCTTAATTTCTGTTCTTTTATTGTTTTCTTTCCTTAAAGTTTTTTTCTCATATTCTTTCGCACTCAGTAACCCTTTGCCTCATAGTAGATTCATTGCCTTACGAGGGGTGAAATGAGTTTTTAAAAACTAATAATTTCGACATATACTTTATGTAACTTTCTCTCTCTCTCTCTCTCTCTCTCTCTCTCTCTCATTTCATTCTCTCTCACACACACATGCACACACACACAGAGACATGCACACACAAAAGATTTGTACATGTTGGTGTCCATTATAAAGATACCGCCTCCTTTGTCGGAAGGGATTATGATGATTTTTTGTTCGTAAATAAGTTTTTTAGTGCTTAAATATATATTTCCTGGATAGTGTAGTTTCAATGGTATTAGTGAGGATGGTTGTTTTTTATATGCCATATAAGAAACCTTTTTCATATTCAGTGTGGCT
>CAHIKZ030002744.1:1632500-1680000 GCA_903632075.3 Acanthosepion pharaonis | reverse complement strand
TTAATTTCATAACTGTCTTGTTATTGGTAATTATGAGATTCGTAGTTTTTTTTTATTTTTATTAGTACAGAGTAAGTTTAATGTATTGTATTATGATGCGTCGCATGGAAAATATGTCTTTATAATGTTGATGCATTTGTTTGTAATAAAATCCAAAATGTTTCAAAAAGATTAATATCACTTGAGATATAAATATTTGAGTAACTATTTGAGTCTAGTTCAGTGGTTGCCAAACAGTGAAGAAGGCCTCAAAGATATGATGGTAGCAGAGGAGGCGGAATGATTGAAAAACAATCAAAGATTTAGAAACATTTTTTTTTAAATTCATATGCCAAAAATAAATATGGTATCAAAATTTTAAATATTATCTTATATTACTTGTAATTGCATGCATGAGTTCCAGCATAAATAATATAATTGACCCAGTGTAAATAATTCTAATTGACTGATCTTATCATTGTGATATTCTTGCATCATGTCAAGTATTAAAAATATAGTAGAAATTAGAAGAGAGAGTTATCAATGATAATGATCTGACTTTGAATCCAAGGTTATCTCCCTTTAACTCTCCCTCTGCGATTTTTTTTTTTTTTTTTGTACTTTTTATCACATAAAATTTGGTGAGGGTCGAATAGATTTTCCCTCCGAAAATCCGATCCAGAGAAAACAAGTTTGGGAATCACTGGTCTAGGGAAATGAAACTAAATATATGAAACCTCACCCGATCACCCGATACTGGTTGTCGTCCAGATTCTTTTGCCCTCTACAGACAGCCTTTCTCTTTAATTGATTGATTTATTTCTTTTTTTTTACGGCTTATCAACCTTTTGCAAGTTATTTAAAGCCAGAAAATATTTTTATATTGTAAGAATTGGAGGGGGGGACTTAATAATAATTTAGTGGTGTAAGACTTACTAATTAACCCATAGATGGGAGAGAAGAGGTGGATATTTACGCATAAGTGAATATATCGAACCCATCATGAATTATCCATTACGCCACCCGCACATCCAATCACCTGGTATTCCCAAGCGGCCTTCCTCTTTGAACTTTCTGTGCCATATCCAAATCTGCATTGCAGTTGGTGCAGTTTTAGCGAATTCTCTTGTTGTATACCCCGCCACTCCCAGTGAAGGTGGTCTTGAGCGACGGTGTCAATTCGATAATAAAGTTGCATTCTCCTCTCGCGGCCGGTGAACGCTAGTTGTTTTGAGTCCAGAGATAAAAGAACTTCAACACAGGGAATTTTAATTTAACTATTTTATTAACTTTCATGGCGACATGTTCTGCCTATACAGTGAGTGGTCGTTCACGCTCACTGGTGAGTCGTTTCAAACACGAAAAAGACCACGTCTATTTTGACGGTTAAGTCTCGATTCACCGAAAACACTTTCTCGATTCACCGAAAACACTTTCTCTGTCTATCGTTCTCACGCTGGCTCAGCCAATCAAAATCTACTTCCTTATTATGTCTTTCATCTGACCACAAAGGTCAACCTCAGGAAGTCCGAGCAGATTGCCCTATTGGACTGTGTTGAAGAAGACTTTAACAAACAGAACGTTTTTAAACATACTGTTAAAATTTGAGATCATTTGAACGAGAATTAGTCAAGTTATTAGATTACAATACGATAATCTTTCTGAGACACCATGCATATTAACATTTTTTTAGCAAAATTGCATTGGTTACGTTCGGATACAAAGCTATGCAGATAAGAAAACTTTCGTAAGATCTATGACGTGAGAATTTTCGTTTAAATCAAAATTTCGGCAAAGTTTGATCGACTGGTTCTCTGGTTGTTTAGAGCTATAGAGGGTTCAAGCGGTACCTCACTCTACCCAGGGGTTTTCAGGTTCGAATACTGCTGAAAAGAACATTTTTTTTAATAAGATTTCTATTATATTCAGGCCGGTAGACGAAAATAAATAAATATACTGTTTCATAAATAAACGGAACGTCTATTCAAATATAAGTATCATCTAAAAAATAACATTTAAATGATAAAAAATCTGTCGGATTAATAATCATCTATTACTTTCTTTAAAAAAATTGCAAAATACACAGACACATATATACACACACACACATATATATATATATATATATATATATATATATATGTGTGTGTGTGTGTGTGTGTGTGTGTGTGTGTGTGTGTGTTATAAAATAGGACGTTTAACAAAAAAATGAATAATAGAAAGCCAACAAAATGATACGAATATTGTCAAGAAAATTGATATTTATTATCTATTAACTTTTTGACTGAATTGAAGCACGAAGAGACAGATTTTCATGTCGGAACTTTCGAACTCGCCTGCGTTCTTTTTCAGCGATACGAGGAATAAACAAAGAAGTGGGACATACTCATCTGAAGAATTATATTGGTTAGAGGTCTCTCTATGGAAATTATACTCTCTGAGTAAACCCAAATTCCTGTTTAATCCCTCAATGCTTGAATATATTTTGAAAATAAATTTCAAATACGATATGCGTCTTTTTTCTCGGCTGTTGAATGAAGACGTTAAAAGCACGCAACTGATGTCATCGACGCTATGAAATAGTTGGTTGAAATGTACAGTGACCGAGAAATTGTTGGTGTTGTCCCTGCTGGTTTTTTCACATATTATAAGAAACACATGTGAACCACTTTTCGTTTTAATCTTAATATATATATATATATATATATATATATATATATATATATATTCCAAAATTCGCTTGAAGATGAAACAGAACTAATGCTTTTAATTTAATTATATAATTAAATTTGAAGTTTTAGCTTCGGTTTTTGAAACATGTTAATTCCTGTGTAGCGAAGGATCATATTTTTAAATCAGTTAATTTATAATATTTATGCTCTGTAAATTTATATTGAGCACTGTTTTGGAAAAATAAAAATATCAATAAAAACACCGGATTATATATCATACTGTTCTTTTTTTTATAATATATATATATATATATATATATATATATATATATATATATATATATATATATATATATATATATATATCAATTTATAAATATTGTTTATAAATATTGTATATGTATGATATGATCCCTGTTTATAAATTCCAGTTGCATAAGGTCTTTTTAATTTTTTACAAGCTTTCGTTTGTTCCTACAGACATCCTCAGGTATGTAAATAGATTTTTTGTTCTTTTTACTTCTCGGTAATAAGATATATATACAGGTTCGGGGTTGGTGTATCTTATTGATATTGTTTGCGAAGATGTATTCTCGCCATTTAAATCATTAACCTCTATATTTGTTTTTTGTATGAATGATTCACGAATTTATATATATATATATATATATATATATATATATATATATATATATATATATATGTAATTGTAGTTATTGCTGTTACCATGTTCTATTCTTAGTTAAAATAATAATAAAATTTCTTTATATTGTGACACAATAATAATAAAAATTATTATTATTGTGTCACTGACAAAAGGAAAATAGAGATTAGTCTTTTTCGGATAGGTATAACCTGAAGATCTTGCTGAAGGGTTTGCCTGCACGTAGTCGCGATGTCACCGCAAGACAGATGATCTATATTTTAAGGAATAAACGAAGAAACAAAAAAGCATTATTCAGTGTGTTTTTTGTTTTGTTTTTGGGGTTTTTTGTTTTGTTTTGGGGGTTTTTTGTTTTGTTTTTTTTTTTGTTATTTTACTTAGACACTTTTCAAAACATCTTTTTCTGTCTGAGACGTTTGGTTTCTCTCTTCTTTTTTGTTTCAATCTTCTTTTTTTTTTTCTTTCTTTCATTGTGCATTTAAATTCCATTTCAAGAAATACGATGCACGCTGGGACAAAAGATGAATTGTTTTGCGGTTGTTGGGAATGTTGGCGTGATGTTGAGTTAGATGTTTATCAATATTCCTATTTCAGTTTTTGAGTAGAAATTTTTTTTTAACTTTTTAATGGAAAGAGGAAAGTATTTCTATTGTTAGCAGTTTTATAATATTGACAAGATATACATACGTACATACATAAAATATATATATATATATATATATATATATATATATATATATATATATATATATAGTTGTATGTGTGTATGATTATATGTTTCTCTTTGGGCAAGATAAAGCCTAATTATAACACATTGGATATATAATCATGCATATGATAGATACATGAATAAAGATATTCTATACATTGTCAGTAACTCTTTATTGATACATGCTTAACGAAAGGTCAAAGACAAGGTAACTTTACTAATTGTTTTATTTCACTATTCCTGGCGACATCACGTTGAAACACCGGTTCCCGTACGATCACCGAAGTTAGGCAACGTCGAGCCTGGTCAGTATCTAAATGGGTGACCGCTTCGGGATACCAGGTGCTGTAAACTTTGATGTGGCAATGGTATAATGGATAATGGCTCGGAATTGTTAATCGGAGAATCGAGTTCCAATTCCAGTTGGGCTCGTTATATTCACTTTACCCTTTATGATATATATATATATATATATATATATATATATATATATATATATATATATATATATATATATATAGGACATCTAAAAAACCTGTTTAACAGGTGTAATATTGAGGATAGATCCTTTCCTCATACAGTCTCATTTGTGGTGGACTGGTCATGTCTTGAGAATGTCTGATGACAGGATACCCAAGATCCTAATATACAGCCAGTTAGATCAGGGCTACAGGAATGTAGAATGCCCATGGCAAAGATACAAAGACAAGCTGAAAAGCAACTTGTCAGCTGTCAATATACCACATAACACCCTCGAGCGCTTAGCCTTGGAGCGGGTAGAATGGAGATTAACGTGTTTTAGTGGACTCAGCAGTTTTCAATCTGCTTGTGAATCGTCTTCAAGAAGCGAGAGCAAGATCTAAAAGGTCAGCCAATCTAACAGTGATCTCAGCCCACAATCCTCACTCTTGCTCCATATGCGGCCTCCTTTGTAAATCACTAGCGGATCTTAAATGCCATCGCACAAAATTTCATAACTGAAACAAGCTGTCAGATCCTCATACGTCGAAAACGACGGGAGATTCCATTATTATTATATAATGAAAAATTTCTTAACATGTAGAAAAAGACAATATATATTAAGGTAAAAGACAACAGGAAAACTGTATTATTAGCCGACGCGTTTCGTCCAATGTGGATATTTTCAAGGCAAGAACGAAATGAATTTATTGAAAACAAACTATTAGCAACAAGCAAAATGTCCTTAGCAACTAGAAGAATTTAGAAAACACTATTGTATTCATATTGCCAACTGAAATTAAGACAAGTACTGTCACGTGTGGAAATCTTGTTGATGAAGAAATCAAAAGAAAATGGTTGAATCAGTCAACACAACAATAAAAACAATAATACAGTTTTCCTATTGTCTTTTAACTTATATATATATATATATATATATATATATATATATATATATATTATTTATTTAAAAATATGATTCCAAATCGCTACATAAGAGGTCTCATGTTTCAAAAACTAGAGCCGAATGTAGCGATTTGGAATCATATTTTTAAATAAATAATTATATTTATGCTCTACTTTTGTATCGAGCACTATTTTTTAAAATAATAACTAAAATACTAAGGGACTTTGGATTATTTACCTAACCAGTTCCTTCCTATTTTCTATATATTTTATATATATATATATATATATATATATATATATATATATATATATATATATATATATAGGTGGCAGTTGTCACTATGCAGATACTGATAATAAAAAAGCAAAGTATTGAAGTAGGTGGCTTGCGGTTCGCAGTATTGGTAATTAATTTACTATTGTTAATCATAGCATTTTATTGTTTTTAAACAGAATTAAGCAGAACCATTTTAATAATAAATTTCTGAACTGTTGATATATTGCTTTATATTTATTGTTATTGTAACTGTATAGTGACTTTATTGAAACCATATATATATATATATATATATATATATATATATATATATATATATATATATATATATATATATATATATAGGATTAATACAAATATAATATTTGTCACTTAGTAGAATGATGTTCAGCACCTCTACTCCAGAGTTTCGTAGACGAACCTTTGTGTAATCGTTTGGTCCATTTGTCAAGAGGTATCCGCAATTGTCTGTCGATTTTCTCATTTTAGTTATTTTTATATTAAGTTAAAAAAAATAATTTATGTGGATTTTATTGGTGTTAGATTGATTTTTTATTCTTTGTATGTGTGCGCGTATGCCCGAGTGTCTGTATGTGTGTGCGCGCGTGTTTGTATGCGTGCGTGTATACGCCTGTACGTGTCTTTATGCGCACATATGTAGGATGTCATGATTATTTCTTCTTTTCATAAACTTCTCACCTCCTTCTACTCTCTCATTGTTCCTTTACTTTCTTTTCTCTATCTTTCGGCTCTGAGTGTCAAAAGATAATGTAACAATGTTATTTCCGGTATCATAGACAGGACATATTTAGGATATTTTTTTCTTGAATACTCTGGGGTTTTCTAAAGTTTTTGAAAATATAGGTGTATTCCGTTTTTAATTTATTTCTATTTATTTTATAATTATATTTAATCTGACTGGTTACTGCTTGGGGGTGGGGGTAACCGATTTGTGTTGCAAACGCATGGTTGAGCATTTGATGTTGAAAATAGCTGTAAAGAAATGTAATATAAACTCGATCACAGAAGATATTCCGTCTGAGCTTGTACTTAATATCTGCGGGAAGGTGCTATCTCGTGCCTGGCTTTGCTAGTCATCTAAGATTATATGAAAATCGGCAGTCTACTTCCGACTATGGCAGACTTGCAGGCTACTTATGTTAGTTTTGATAAATTTTGTAGTTCTGCCTAAAAGTTGAATCGGCACAAATAAGAGTTCACGAGGAAAAAGTCAGGGCGCTCCAAAAGTCTTTCGTGTTTCGCATATGTAAAAAGGTAGGCAGGAACGATGCTGGTTTGCAAAGTCATCTGCTAACCCATGACCGCTCAATCTTGACGATATTGCCTTCTTCTGTAAAGAAGTGGCAATTATAAAAAGAAATGAGAGAAGAAAAAGGGAAAATGAAACATAAACTAATAAAAAAGACTGAAAGACAAACACCTACATAAACAGTAGTAGATAGTGATCTGTGTCTAACTTACAGAGGCAGAGCAAGTACGCTTCGCAACGACACGACTCAGAACGTTCTGGCCGCCCGACAACCGCTGTAGCCTGAAACTTAGCGGTCCGAACTTTGTCTATTTCTGAGTAAGGAATGTTTAAAGGTAATCGGCTTGACTCCAAAGGTTATTCCAAAATAAATTATTATTATTATTATTATTAATTTTAGGAAATGGGCCAGACCGAGCATTTCATACGAGTTAGTGTTTTAAAGTCAGTATATTGTACATATTCTGATTTTACAGTTCAAATGAAATGGTGCACAGCTAACGCTCACTAAAAAAAATGCCTGCATTAAATGTTACACAGAGGTCGGCACTTTAAAATTTTCCTCACGCTTTTGGAAAGATTGTTTAGGTCCAACTGAATTTCATAAGTAGAACGTGCGTTTGAAGGCCGATCGAGTGTTGGTTTAAAGTAAGTATTCAGAGCAAAAAATAGACAGGAAGACATCGTAAAATATAGAAAATTGTGAACTTATCTAGGAGGTCTGTCACCAAATAATACTTTAATCTCTGACATGATTAGAATCAGTTATAGATTATTATTATTTTTATTGTAGAGATCCTCATGGAAAACCTGAACATGCATCGTTCTACTTTTTTCTCTCTCATAGAACATCGTTTTCGTCTATGAAACAATAGCGAAAAACTAGTATATAAGTTAATATCAAAAAATTCCCGAAATAGGCCTAAGACAAATTATTTCATTATTCTCATAAGTGATATGATTATGGTTCGAAAAAAGAAATTCTTGGCTCAACCAAGAACACCCTCGAAAAAGAAAAAAATATTAACCATTTGGTCAGGTTTGGGGAAATATGTAGGATCGAGCACTGCCTTATATAATTCTAATAGTATCTATGTGAGTGTCACGAAACAGTTAACGTTCTGGAATTGGCTAGTCGAGTTCAAATTCCGGACTAGTCTACTGCTTTCATTTTTGCACTAATGCTGGTATAGTAAGGTGGATTGGGTTCCACACAGTCAAAAAGAAGAAAAACTCTGAATTCCAAAACCTTGGATAACGCAACAGGAAACCACCAATTTTTATAAGAATTTATGGCGATTAGCGTATACTAAAAGAATCTGTGAAAAGCCATGATTGCCTAGGTTCTGGAGACATTTTTTTTAATAAATGCATTATAGCTATGATAAATTTTGAATTATAAATTAGCTACTGTAAATCATTAAGAAAAATAACTCCTAAGAAAATAGAATAATTGTATCAATTTATTGTTATAATAAAGTTGGATAGAAAATGCGTTTTTACTGTAGATCTTAGCAATCTCAGCATATTGCTTTTTTCTTTCGTTCTCATGTCGAGAATGTTCGCCTTTTCGCTTAAAGGTAACACTTTACGACTTCTTTAAGGTATGTTTGAATTGTCAATGTCACTACGCCTTCGCTGTGATTGACTGCAGACAATTTAAGCTGCGGGTAAGGGATATCAATTGTGTAATAGAAGTGTTTTCTACTTTTATTTCAGACTTTAAAGGTTCCTACTTTTTCGATCCTGAAGCTCTGTTCACTTTACTTCGTTCAATAAAAACTGTTTGTCGTCAATCCTCTTAATAACATCTCTATTAGGATTTTTTTCATATTAACTTAGTCAAAATGGTTTTTAACAGGTTGGTTTGACTTGACCCACAGTGTTACACTTCTTCTAGAATGTTTGCCAACCAAGGCTATAGAGCATAGTCAGTCCCGCTATTTAACCCATAGATCTTGGGAGACTAAATAAATTCATAATTTTCTCAAGGGTATTTGGGCGAAAGTGAATGCAACGACTTCGGTTGGAATTTGAACTCGTCATGCCTATATATATAGGGGGCTATTCAAAAAGAATGAACCGATTTCATGACATATTGCTTCAGATCTCAAGCATCGTCATGGAATTAGCCAGTGGCTATTTGAAAGAGGAGTTTTCTAAGTTCTGAATGGCTGCCACAGTGGCGCTGTCGTCGCGTCGTATCTTCGGCAACGTTCAGTTGTTTTCCGGAGTCCTCAGCGAAAGGCGTTCTGCGTTCTCGATTTTGCGAAACCAATACAGTTGTCAGGGTGCAGCGTGGTTTTCGACGGTAATTCGACATTAATCTACCCTCTCCTTCGACGGTGATTTAAACAGTTTCAAGAGAGCGGGTGTCTGTGTAAAGGAAAAAGTCCAGGACAACCACGAGTTTCGGAGGAACAAGTGGCAATAATCCGTGCTGCGTTTGAGGAGAGTCCATAGAAGTCCACGGAAATCGAGCTAGCCGGAAGCTTGCGGTCCCTCAATCCACTATCTGACGTGTACTAAGAAGACCTCTTCATTTGAAACCTTACAGACTAGGCCTCGTTCAGGCACTTGCCTAGATCTTGGCACTTGGCCTTGCGAGATCCCCAGAACTCACTGTATTTGATTTTTTTCTAGTGGGGATACGTAAAAGATCGCGTTTATGTTCCACCGCTACGCACTAACCTCGATTACCTTAAATATCGAATAACAACTGAGATCAACTCAGTGGATCGTGATATGCTGATACGCGTCTGGAAGTAAAGTCTCATATCGCATTGATGTAAGACATGCTGCAGATGGAGGCCACATTGAGTAGAATACTTGTGACTTGGTTGGAGTTTTCTATTGCTTTTCCTTATTAAAATATTGAGTAATGAAATCGGTTCATTCTTTTTTAATAATACTGTATATATATAAATAAACGCACATAGATAGATAGATAATGAACAGACTGAGATAGATAGATAGATAGATGTAAACATACAGTGAGCCTCCTCCCAGTTTTTCACAAACCTGTCACATAAAACCCCACATTTCTATATAGATGATGAGAGAAGAATTATATTCATAATTTTCTCAAGGGTATTTGACTTCGGCTGGAATTTGAACTCGTCATGCCTATCCCACTTTTCGAGCCGGTAACCATAATGCTACGCACCCATCCACTGCCGACAATACTAACCCAAAACATTATTCCACCTCCTCACTGTTGTCTTCTATTTTGTATTAATTGATTATTTCTATCAAGGACCTAACCTCTAGTCTAGCTATAAGGTCCATCCAATGTAACTCTACATCCATCATTAAAAATTGCTAAAAAAATTAGTTTCATGCAATATTTTAATGTATTTTTTGTGCATGCCACCCTAATGTCTGTGCCGATAACAGTCAGTTATGTGCTATGCGTGATACACGCTTAGGCGATCATGTAGCTTTCGATACATGACTGACGAGGCAGATTTTCTCCCGCAATAGATTGCCATTTCTTTCTGCGGTAGACCAGTTGCCATCCATGGCTATATAATCCAGTCTGTCCTGTTATTTACCTATAGCTGGTGGGGGGGGGAGAGAAGAGGATTCATTACTTTTCCCAATGGTATTAGCACATAAGTGCCGCCATCCATTACTCCACCCCGCCGATAACAACGTCCCCGTAAAAAAGCCTACTTATTACAGAAACCACAGCAGCCACATTAACGTATTGAAACTGTGGCGCTATACGCTGTTATATGGATTGAGAAGGATGCATTGTCTCTATTGCTATAAGTGGAGGGAGAGGGGGGTCCCTCAGTGAGAACAGTTACAAATATAGCGCCCGTTGTCAGGATTGAAATCACAACAGTGTAAAGGTGTGTGAGGTTCGGTTTGTGGTCCAAAAACTCTTGAAGGTTTCGGTATCAATCCTTATATTGCTACCATTTCGCATAAATTCCTAGAAGCTATGATTTATTCATCTGAAAATTTAAATCCACGTTAAAAACAAAATGTATTCGTGGTTCATCTGAACGCTTTCGTTTCGTTTTGTTTTTTAATGATGTGTGAGAAAGTTCTTTCAGTTGGAAAAGAGAAAATAGAAGCTAAGAGGAGTAAAGTAGCAATGGAGTGTTTTTTTTTTTGTTTTTTTTATTGAAGAATGTGTTGAGATCGGGTGGGAGCAGAAGTAGAGGGAGAGTGAAAAAGGCGGGATTTTCAACCGGGCTTAATTGGAACATCAAAAGAAGTATGGTTTCAGGTTGGCGGTCGAATTAAAGATTAACGAAGCAAAGAATTTGGGAAGAACGGGAGAAAGGTGTTTGTTTTTGCATTTGAATAAATGAAGAAGGATTAAGTGGTGAAATGGAGGAAGTTTTTCAAAAGATTAACAGAAAAAAGGAGGAAGAGTCGGAGATTTGAGGATCAGGGGGAGGAAGAGGAGAAAAAGGAAAAATAAATTGCGGAAAGAAGAATATCACGAAGAAAGAGAAGGAGCAGTAGAAGGAGGAAGAGGAGGATAAAGACGAAAGAGAGAAGGAGAAAAAAAGGAAAAATAAACTAAGAGAAGAAGAAGAACTGAAGGAGGAAAGGAAAAAGAAGAAATAAAGGAGGAGAAGAAGAAATAAAGGAGGAGAAGAAGAAGTGGAGAAAAAGAAAAGCAAACTGAGGAAAGAAGAAGAAGAAGAAGAAGAAGAAGAAGAAGAAGAAGAAGAAGAAGAAATAAAGAGAAGAGGAGGAGTAAGAGGAAGTGGAGAAAAAGAAAAGCAAACTGAGGAAAGAAGAAGAAGAAATGAAGGAGGAGGAGAAGAAGAAGAAGGAGGAGAAAAAAAGAAAAAATTGAACTGAGGAAAGAAGAGGAAGAGGTGGAGGAGGAGGAAGAGAAGAAAAAGAAGAAACAAACTGAGGAAATAAGAATCAAGAAGAAGAAGAAGAAATACTTGTGAAAGAATTAAAATTGACAAGAAAATAATCACGTTGAAAATAATTTACAAGAATGAATAAACTTATGTATATCTTTTTTATGTGTTGTATTCCTTAAGGAGATAGGTTCTTCACAACTTCCTGCCTTTTTCTGTTCTAAGTATTGTTTTATCTTGTCTACTGTCATTGTCCCTATTCTGTCATTCATTCACACAAAATCGTTAAGTAAATTACTCATTGCAATCCCTTGTTTCTTTTGCTTTCAGTTTGTCCATGTGAGTTTTAAATTCCTCAATATAAGCCACCAAAATTTTCTCATTCTGATTGTATCATTTTTTTGTTGTTCTTATTTTCATTAAAACGTCCTCACTGATCACATGTTCTATCCATGGTATTCTTAACATTTATCGGTAGAACCAGAGCTCCGTCTCTTCAAGTCTTCGAGGAAACTATCCAGCATTCTCTGGCACATTCTCTGAAATCTCCTGTATTGCAGAGAATTATGGGTAAGATTTACGATTAATAAAACAGGTCAACATACTTTTTCTCTGTTTCCAACGAAAATTGAAGATCTCTTAATACTTTGCTTAACTTTTGGAAGGCATCTTTCTCTACTCAAATACGTCTTTGGATTTCTACGTCACATTTTACGTCGTTGGAATAATACACTACCTAATCAGTTCGAAATTCCCATTACTTAGCGACAAAACGTAGGTTATTTATTTTGCTGATAACCGTGGATGTATTTCCCCTTATAGATTGACATATATATATATATATATATATATATATATATATATATATATATATATATATATATATATATATATGCCAGAGTAACACAAATAGTAGTATGAGGGGAGGAGAAAAATTTCTAACTTCAACCAGGTTCAAATAACCCAAGCTGAACTTTTAAAATGTCTGCATTTGGTCATGATCTTAAATTGTTGAGTCTGTGTAGTTGATTTGGTGAACAAACCACTTGAGGAGACAGTAGATGTCGAAACTGTTTTAGTGTGCTCTGGTCAGCTTTTCATGCTTTTTTAATAATATATATATATATATATATATATATATATATATATATATATATATGCACATGCACATAGATAGATAGATAGATAGATAGATAGATAGATAGATAGATAGATAGATAGATAGGGAAACATACTGCGATGCCAAACCCGGCACATAGAACCCCACATTTTTATTCTCGTTCCTGTGTGCACCAAAAACTGGGAAAGGCCTGCTGAAATATCACAAGTAAACGAAAGGAGACAATAAACATCACGACGAACCCTATTTCCAATATATTTAGTTGTTTCATTAAAGGATTCTCTTACATAACCTGGGTTGGGATAACTTCTGCATTTTCTACCATTTCAGACTAATAGATCAGCTCATCCTTCTCCTACCACATCTCTTCCCAATCCTAAGATCAGGGCGTGCTGCAGGCAATTCTTGCCGACAGCATAGTAACTACCTGAAGAGGAGCCTTTCCCGTAAACAGTCCAGTACTGACCTTATTCCCAACTGATCATTAATATAAACTAGCAACCGGAAACCTTTAAGTCCGGTTTGCTGTCACTTGTTCTCAAAAGTTTTCATTCATTTATTTATTTCCTCTCGATCAAGTGGGTAACCGCTTTTAAAACAATTTCTCACAGATCTTATCGTATGTTATAAAACACGGAACAGTTGAGACTGAGATAAAATCATACATATCTCCTATGTAGACGTTCCATTCATAGTATCATATATATATATATATATATATATATATATATATATATTTTATAGAGTTAAAAGAATAACTTGAAATGTGTAATCTTGAGTGTTTCAATCGATAGTAACATCCGGAAAAAGTTTTGAAAAATAAATTATTAAGCACTATTTCGCAGCTGCTTGGACACGTGGAGTATGAGTATATTTTTGGGCTTCTGTAGAGGCATCCGATTACAATGAATTTACATATCAAAATAAAACTATTAACTTTTACAAAATTTTATAAAACATTTATTTTTCATATTCGGAATTTTTACAGCTTATCAACCCTTTGTAAGTTTTAAATTTAAATTCACAATCTGGAGTGAAGTGCTGAACTGTTAAGTGACATCATTTCTTTTGAATCCTGGACAATTTCCTCACAGACGAAGAGAAAACTGAGGGCAACAGAAATGTGGTTCTACAGAACGATGATGAAAATTCCGTGGTTGCAGCTCGTTAGCAACGAAAAAGCCTTAAAGAAAATGGAAACAAAAATGTCACTTATACTTAGAATCAGAAAGAGATAGTTGAAATTTCTGGGACACAATCAGGAAGAGGGGTTTGGAAATATTGACACTTACATGGCATATTCAGGGCAAGAGGTACAGGAGAAGGAAGGGAGCTACCAATCTGACAGGCTTGTGTGGGTGTGTGGCGTAACAAGGGCGGGAGGCTTGGTGAAGGGACAAGAGTTGCTAAGGGTTACAAGCAAAACCGGTGCAAAAGTTTCGTAGACCTTCACCGAATCTATGATACAGGTCCCCCCCTCGAATCTATAATATGGACTTCCCCACTCTACTACATCTCAATTTTCATAAGATAGTATTCATATAAAATACAAATTTTATTCTAACCTAAATGCAATATACGTGAACAATTCAACTAGAAAAATCGAAGATAAATACAATGAATCTAAATACAAATTAGTGACATGTTATAGTAGATCGTTTCCTCTTAAATAAATCAACGTTTTGCGGCAATTCTTAACACCAACTTTAGATTTTTCATGTTAAAATGTTGAATAACTTTAACACATTCAACATTATTGATAAAAAATAGTGATTTTTATATATTCTTTTTTTGAGACTTAGCGTGAGCAAAACTCAAAAATTCATTGATTTGGACGAAAAAAAAATTGAATGACGTCAAAATCTGCGAAAATTTTTCATCCTTTATTAGTCAGTTTTCCTTAGTTTAATTTGTAACGTCTATAAATGTTGGTAGAAAAAACAAATGCTGATAAAATAGAAAGGATCACAAAGTACTGCCCAGGGCCCAAATCAGGCTTGACCCATTCTGGTCGAGGTGGGTAGTACGTACCAGCTTTGGTTACAAGGGATAGTAGTTTGTGAAAAGCCATGATCACCCACATCCTGAAAGGACCCAGCAAGTAAAAAGAAAAGATATGAAATGCTTAATTTATAGTAGTATTAAAAGAAATTGGGAAAATGATTATTCCTAGCCGAAGGGCCTTTTATAAAACTCCCTTACTTTGAGTTCTTTCTTGGTTGTCTAATGTTCCGTATTCGAATTAACGCGTTTCTTAAAAATAATATTTGTTAATGAGAAACGGTAATTTGTATCAAGTTATTAATAATTTTAACTATTTTTTTGCTTCCATCTTCTTTTCGTCACTTTTAATATCAGGTAGTAAGCGCAGGTAAGCGGCGTGAGAAATGGAATCGGTAACGGGAGCTTTGTCTGTTACATTCACCTTAGCACTAATGACAATAGGAAAGGCACGGATCTATTTATCCTCTCTATCTATAGGTTAAATAGGTAGACTGAGATATCTAGCCTTGAATAATCATCTGTTTAAGAGAAATCAACGAAAAAACTCTTCATAGTCCTTCCCAACAAGTCATGGCAAAATCGAAAAATATAACAAAGAAATATTTTTGTTTTAAATACAAAAAGGAGTAAAGTGCAATAAATGATTTGTCTTTTGTTTTGTTCGTTTCTTTTTACGGTGAGTGAATTTTTGTCTTCTTGCTTTTCCTCCCCCTGTGTTTTAGCACATTTGTATATATTGATATACAAAATGTGGTAAAATATTGCATATATGGGAGTAATGGATACCGGCTCGGAAAGTTCGAATTCCAGTCGGATCCATTACATTCACTTACGTGCTAATACCCTTGGGAAAAGTATGAATCCTCTTCTTCTCCTATGGGTAAATAGAAGGATTGACTGGGTTTTATAACCCTGGATGGCAACAGGTCCAGGAGAAGGAAAAGCTCTGAATTCAAAACCGTCCTGGAGAGGGTTGGGCTCCGTCAGGCTATCTTGCCCAAGAAACACCACTTCTACTCTGGCCGCAGTACACATGATGCCCCTACGAGCCTACGGATTCATATCTTTCCCAAGGGTATTAGCACGTAAGTGAATGTAATGGATCCGACTGGAATTCGAACTCGGTTCTCCATTTCCTCAATCCATTACTCCACCGTGCCTCCATAATTATTTGCACCAATTACGTACGGGCTATTATCCTCGTCTTTGTTGTTATTTATCACAACGTTGTGCTCTCCGAACTTCACCAGGCATATGTCGATCCTGGTAACCTTCAGGGACTCTGAACTGAACCATTTCTTTAATCTACGAAACGAGAACAATCTACCTCCAACAGATTAAATAATAAGGTTTCAGTTTGAAATTCTCTTTAGGTTACCCGGATAGACATACACATGAAGGCCCAATGGCACAACGGCCGAAACGTTGTGATAACAACAACAAAGACGAGGACGATAGTTTGTATGTAAATGGTGTAAATAATTCTAAATGTCCGTTTTTAAAGACACAATTATTATTATTATTATTATTATTATTATTATTATTATTATTGAGTGGTAGGGCAATACGCCAACAAAGTGAATATATGAAGCCCATGCTGACACCTAGACTGATAAGTGTATGCCAAACACATGCATCACAGCCAAATGTGTGCGATATGTTGACAGGTTTTGACAAAAGCAGCACATAACCATGCAGATGAGATCCTGTTAAAAATACTTTTAGGTCGGGAAACAACCCAGGCCTGTCTCCGATTAAGAGCGTCCCAAAGAATGTAGATGTGACTCCCAAGCTGCCGTAACTGTCTCATCCTTCAAATTTAAAAAAAAATCTTGATATCCGATCATGATACTCTCCCACTACTCTCTCTCATACACAGAGATGCACAGTGTGTTCAACCCATAGGGGACATATTCAACATTTTAAGGTCAGTTATCTGATAATGCTATCTATGGCACAGGACGTGGTATTTGTTTTAGACTAAACTACATTTAATAAATACTTTACTGATAAAATCTAGACATTCAAAAAGGTTCCAGTGAGTACCTGACCCCACGTGCTATCCTCTACCTTTACAGGAGCCAGATCAGGCCAAGAATGGGGTACGGTTGTCATATGTGGGCGGGAGCTGCCCAGACGAAACTTCCAGCCTCGATAAAATCCAAAAGCGTCGCAGACTCCTTGCAGGAACCGAAAAAACTCACCCTCTAACCTCCCTCTCTCGCAGGCGGGATGTGGCAAGCCTCTCCCTACTCCATCGCTACTCTCACGGAAAGTGTTCTGACGAACTACATTCCTTGGTTCCGTCAGGTCTAACCGCCATGCCACTTACATTGTAGCAAACCACCCACATTCGACTCCCAAGAGGATGTTTCCCCGATCACTACAATCTTAACCCTTTCAAGTTTAGAGTTAATCGTTATCTTCCCTTCCTATCCATGTAACTGCCTCATAACGTAACCCTCTATCTCGAGTGGTCCCTGGGCCTTGCACAGGGTGAACCTTACTTCTTTTCCCACTATGTTCTAATTTATGAGATCGTGTCACACTAAATCGGGATATCTCCTCGTTAGCTTTGCGGGCAACTATTATAGTGAGTTTACTCCTCACTAAGTGCAGCACAATTGCTTACAGCTCATCACTAAAGATGCTGGAAAAATGATCGGTTCCTTATAGCGATCAAAAAGAACCTTATTCCTTCTGCAATGAGGTTTACGGCGGTATCACGTTGAAACGCAGGTTCTCGTACAATCACCGAAGTTAAGCAACGTCTAGACTAATCAGTACCTAGATGGGTGACCGTTTGGAAATATCAGGTGCTGTAAATCTTGGATGTGCGGATCGTCTAATGCATAATGGCACAGAATTGTTAATTGGAGGGCCGAGTTCCAACTCCGGTTGTGTTCGTTATATTCACTTATGTCTAAATACCCTTGGGAATGGTAACGCTCTTCCCCACCAGCTATGGGTTAAGTTTCACCAAGTTTGTTTCACCAAATTATTATTATCTCCTTACAATCTAAAAATATTTTCTGGCTTTAGATAACCTGCAAAGAGTTCATAAGCCGTAGAAAACTAATCAATCACTCAATAAAAAAAAACAACTGCGGCCTTTAACCAGACTAAACTATGTTTTATTAATAACTTAGACCAAAGTCGGGCTTCCTGTCAGCAAGAGATAAGAATTCAGAATTACATTTGACGTTGTTGTTGGTTGAGTTGATATTTTTTTTTTAATTTTGGTTTTCAACTCTAAACTGGACAGAGCATGTGAGCAACGAGAAGATTTTAAGGAAGAGAGGAACAAAAAAAGACACTTATACTTAGAATTAAAAAGGGACAATTGAAGATTTTGGGACATATAAGGATGAAAAAATAGTTGTAGAATTTGACACACACGGGACAAAGTGAAGGCAAGAAGTGTTGATGGAATTGATGAGTGACATACGTTCTTACCAAACTTGTGCAATTGGATAAAGGTTCATACGCTGAGAATGATAGTATAGGAACAAATATTGCATATTGATACAAAAAATAGGAAGTTGTGGAGAGACATGACTTCGCACGTCCAAAAGGGACACGGCACATAAAAGAAGCAGATCTGTGGACCCTAGTGCTATAGTTTAACCGCTGGGAAACCTGTTGGACATAATAGCCAGTGAAAACCATTGCAAAATATAAGAGCTTTAAGCAGTATCATAAAAAATAAAGAAATTACGAAAGGCGGGAAAATAAGAAGAGGCTTGTCGCCATGGAGACGAGTTTGCTTAGCGAATAACAAGAAGAGAAGAGCTGCTCTCGGTAGTTGGGAAATAAAGACGATTTACGAGAAATAAATGCAAGAGAATGAAGGGAATAGAGAAAAAGAAAAAGAGAGAAAAGAGGCAAAGAAAGAGAAGGGGTATGCGAAACAGATATCCCTAAAATAAAAACAAGGGTGGGAAAGATGGATAAAAAATAGAAAGAGTGCTAAAAGCGAGAGGAAAAGAATATGATGTGAAAGAAAAAAGGCGACAGTTGATGTGACTAAAAGTTCTGAAAGAAAAATGACTGGCAAGAACGAAAATCGAGGAAGAATAAAAGATAAAGAAGAATAGAATAACGAAGGAAAAGGAATAACAGAATTGAAGTAGAAGAAGAATAGAATAACGAAGGAAAAAGGAATAACAGAATTGAAGTAGAAGAAGAATAGAATAACGAAGGAAAAAGGAATAACAGAATTGAAGTAGAAGAAGAATAGAATAACGAAGGAAAAGGAATAACAGAATTGAAGTAGAAGAAGAATAGAATAACGAAGGAAAAGGAATAACAGAATTGAAGTAGAAGAAGAATAGAATAACGAAGGAAAAGGAATAACAGAATTGAAGTAGAAGAAGAATAGAATAACGAAGGAAAAGTAATAACAGAATTGAAGTAGAAGAATAGAATAACGAAGGAAAAGGAATAACAGAATTGAAGTAGAAGAAGAATAGAATAACGAAGGAAAAGTAATAACAGAATTGAAGTAGAAGAAGAATAGAATAACGAAGGAAAAGTAATAACAGAATTGAAGTAGAAGAAGAATAGAATAACGAAGGAAAAGGAATAACAGAATTGAAGTAGAAGAAGAATAGAATAACGAAGGAAAAGGAATAACAGAATTGAAGTAGAAGAAGAATAAAATAACGAAGGAAAATAGAATAACAGAATTGAAGTAGAAGAAGAATAGAATAACGAAGGAAAAGTAATAACAGAATTGAAGTAGAAGAAGAATAGAATAACGAAGGAAAAGGAATAACAGAAGTAGAATAACAGAATTGAAATTAGAAGAAGAATAAATAACGAAGGAAAAGGAATAACAGAATTGAAGTAGAAGAAGAATAGAATAACGAAGGAAAAGGAATAACAGAATTGAAGTAGAAGAAGAATAGAATAACGAAGGAAAAAGTAGGAATAACAGAATTGAAGTAGAAGAAGAATAGAATAACGAAGGAAAAGTAATAACAGAATTGAAGTAGAAGAAGAATAGAATAACGAAGGAAAAGTAATAACAGAATTGAAGTAGAAGAAGAATAGAATAACGAAGGAAAAGTAATAACAGAATTGAAGTAGAAGAAGAATAGAATAACGAAGGAAAAGGAATAAATAGAATTGAAGTAGAAGAAGAATAGAATAACGAAGGAAAAGTAATAACAGAATTGAAGTAGAAGAAGAATAGAATAACGAAGGAAAAGGAAAGAAGAATAAATAACAGAATTGAAGTAGAAGAAGAATAGAATAACGAAGGAAAAGGAATAACAGAATTGAAGTAGAAGAAGAATAGAATAACGAAGGAAAAGGAATAACAGAATTGAAGTAAAAGAAGAATAGAATAACGAAGGAAAAGGAATAACAGAATTGAAGTAGAAGAAGAATAAAATAACGAAGGAAAAGGAATAACAGAATTGAAGTAGAAGAAGAATAGAATAACGAAGGAAAAGGAATAACAGAATTGAAGTAGAAGAAGAATAGAATAACGAAGGAAAAGTAATAACAGAATTGAATAGAATAACGAAGGAAAAGGAATAACAGAATTGAAAAAGAAGAATAGAATAACGAAGGAAAAGGGAATAACAGAATTGAAGTAGAAGAAGAATAAAATAACGAAGGAAAAGGAATAAATAGAATTGAAGTAGAAGAAGAATAGAATAACGAAGGAAAAGGAATAACAGAATTGAAGTAGAAGAAGAATAGAATAACGAAGGAAAAGGAATAACAGAATTGAATAACAGAATTGAAGTAGAAGAAGAATAGAATAACGAAGGAAAAGTAATAACAGAATTGAAGTAGAAGAAGAAGAATAGAATAACGAAGGAAAAGGAATAACAGAATTGAAGTAAAAACGAAGAAAAGAATAACGAATTGAAAAGGAATAACGAAGGAAAAGGAATAACAGAATTGAGAAGAAGAAGAATAGAATAACGAAGGAAAAGGAATAACAGAATTGAAGTAGAAGAAGAATAGAATAACGAAGGAAAAATTGTAAAGAAGAATAAATAGAATTGAAGTAGAAGAAGAAGAAGAATAAAAGGAATAACGAAGGAATAGAAGAAAAGGAATAACAGAATTGAAGTAAAAGAAGAATAGAATAACGAAGGAAAAGGAATAACAGAATTGAAGTAGAAGAAGAATAGAATAACGAAGGAAAAGTAATAACAGAATTGAAGAAAAAGAAGAATAGAATAACAGAATTGAAGAAAAGGAATAACAGAATTGAAGTAGAAGAAGAATAAAATAACGAAGGAAAAGGAATAACAGGAATAAAGAAGAATAGAATAACGAAGAAAAGGAATAAGAAGAATTGAAGTAATAGAAGAAGAATAGAATAACGAAGGAAAAGGAATAACAGAATTGAAGTAAAAGAAGAATAGAATAACGAAGGAAAAGGAATAAAATAGAATTGAAGTAGAAGAAGAATAGAATAACGAAGGAAAAGTAATAACAGAATTGAAGTAG
Organism: Acanthosepion pharaonis; assembly: GCA_903632075.3. Lineage (NCBI taxonomy): Eukaryota > Metazoa > Mollusca > Cephalopoda > Sepiida > Sepiidae > Acanthosepion > Acanthosepion pharaonis. The sequence goes on along the minus strand of CAHIKZ030002744.1, from coordinate 1,658,625 downwards.
AAGAAGAATAAAATAACGAAGGAAAAGGAATAACAGAATTGAAGAAGAATAAAAACGAAGAAAGGAAATAACAGAATTGAGAAAGAAGAATAGAATAACGAAGGAAAAGGAATAACAGAATTGAAGTAGAAGAAGAATAGAATAACGAAGGAAAAGGAATAACAGAATTGAAGTAGAAGAAGAATAGAATAACGAAGGAAAAGAATAACAGAAGGAAAAGGAATAAATAACGAGAATTGAAGTAGAAGAATAAATAACGAATAAAAGAAGGAAAAAGAATAATAACAAGAATTGAAGAAGAAGAAGAATAGAATAACGAAGGAAAAGGAATAACAGAATTGAAGTAGAAGAAGAATAGAATAACGAAGGAAAATGAATAACAGAATTGAAGTAGAAGAAGAATAGAATAACGAAGGAAAATTAATAACAGAATTGAAGTAGAAGAAGAATAGAATAACGAAGGAAAAGGAATAACAGAATTGAAGTAGAAGAAGAATAGAATAACGAAGGAAAAGTAATAACAGAATTGAAGTAGAAGAAGAATAGAATAACGAAGGAAAAGGAATAACAGAATTGAAGTAGAAGAAGAATAGAATAACGAAGGAAAAGTAATAACAGAATTGAAGTAGAAGAAGAATAGAATAACGAAGGAAAAGGAATAAATAGAGAATTGAAGTAGAAGAAGAATAGAATAACGAAGGAAAAGTAATAACAGAATTGAAGTAGAAGAAGAATAGAATAACGAAGGAAAAGGAATAACAGAATTGAAGTAGAAGAAGAATAGAATAACGAAGGAAAATGAATAACAGAATTGAAGTAGAAGAAGAATAGAATAACGAAGGAAAATTAATAACAGAATTGAAGTAGAAGAAGAATAGAATAACGAAGGAAAAGGAATAACAGAATTGAAGTAGAAGAAGAATAGAATAACGAAGGAAAAGTAATAACAGAATTGAAGTAGAAGAAGAATAGAATAACGAAGGAAAAGGAATAACAGAATTGAAGTAGAAGAAGAATAGAATAACGAAGGAAAAGTAATAACAGAATTGAAGTAGAAGAAGAATAGAATAACGAAGGAAAAGGAATAAGTAGAAGAAGAATAGAATAGAATTGAAGTAGAAGAAGAATAGAATAACGAAGGAAAAGTAATAACAGAATTGAAGTAGAAGAAGAATAGAATAACGAAGGAAAAAGAATAACAGAATTGAGGTGAAAGAAAAATGAAAACTACAAGAATGACATAAAAGAAAGACTAAAAAGAGAGACAAAGAAAAGAAGAAAGAAAAGGAAGATTGAAGAAGTTAAAGAATAATAGAAGAGACAAAAAGAAATATTAAAAAGAAAGAAAGAGACGGAAGATAAAAAGGAATAGACTGAAGTAAAATAGAGAAAGGATCGTAAAAAGTTTGAAGAGACTAGAAATAAATAGAAAAGATGATAAATTGAATAGACGAGGAAGAGGACAAACGAAAGAAAAAATGGGCTGATAAAGAAAAAGTGAAAAAGAAAATAAAGAAATTGATGAGAATGAAAGAGAAAATGAAAGACAAAAACAAATTCGAAAGATAAAGGGAAAAAAAGGAATAAAAAAGAAAGGTGATAAAATTAAAAATAAGTTCAATAAAAGAAAGAAAAAAAAAGAAAGAAAGTGGTAAAAAAGTGAGTAGAAAAGAAAATATTAAATAAGAAGAGACGAGAAAGAAGGAAAGAATGAAAGAAAAAACGAGGTTATTTAAACTCAAGAAATAAAGAAAAAGGAACAGAAAAAAAGATGATGAAAGTGACGAAAAAGAAAGAAAGAAAGAATGAAAAAGCGCAAAATAAATTGATGAAATGAAGAAAAAATGGATAAAAAAGAAAGGTTGTAAAATTAGAGACGAGAAAAAGAGTGAATGAAAAGACGCAAAAAAAGGTTGAAGAGATAAAGAAACGGACGATGATAAAATTGACGCGAGTGAACGAAAGAAAGAAAGAAAGAAAGAAAGAAAGAAAGAAAGAAAGAAAGAAAGGGATGAAAAAAGAAAGCCTCTTGCACAGAAATAATTGAAAACAATGACGGAAAGGAGGAATGAAACAGTGAAGAATGGCAATTTAAAGAATAATGGCAGAAGGAAATCAGCGAATGAATCAAAGGAGGCGAAAATACATATACTGAACTGAATGGTAACCACAACATAGAAAAAACAATCTGAAAAGAGATAGAATCTTTAAAAGAAGTGGCGGGATGGGGTGAGGGTCTAAGCGTATGTGGGGATGATGGAAATTTGACAGGTCTTTGCCGTATGGTAATGGGATAATTGTTTTAGACGGTATTTACTTGATTCCGGTTCCCGGACTGAACTGTCCATTCACTCACGTCACCTGCATACTAATCAGGGAGTAATTTATTTCCATGTCTCGCGCAACCACCGTCAGTCAGCAACTGCCGTCACCCGCACAAATTATTTAAGAGAATACAACAGAGTTATCGGGAATGGAAAGTGTGCTTGATGAGATGAACAGTAGGGGTCGCTGGACGTAAAGTTAATAAAAAAAAAATCGGGGAGATCGTTAATTATTTCAAACATTAGAAAGAAAACAGATAGAAAGTCATAAGTCCTGACCAGTAGCAATTTTTCTTCTTAAACGGCTAGTTTGTGTATATATATATATATATATATATATATATATATGTGTATATATATATATATATATATATATATATATATATATATATATGAGTGTATGTGTGTGTGTTGTTTTAATGCCCTTTACTAATCAAACCCCTCAATATTTGGAAAACTTTTTTCAGTTCCTCAGTTCATTACTTCGATGATTTACTAAGGTTAAATATATATAACAGATATAAATAGAATTTTGTAAACATGCTACTGTGGGTCGTCTATCGCCCGGCTCACACACTTCTTTTGAACAAGAGTAGAGGTTTATCTCTTATTTCCTGTTTAGGATTGAGTTTCTGGTCCCCTCTCCTAAAGTTTTCGCATTCACTTTCACTCCCAATAACCCTTTGCGTCTTAGTGTCATTATCGCCTTGCTTAGGGTGGAATGATAATTGGCATTCATTGACCGGACAGTTAACGCTACTCTTGGTTGATATTTATAGAATCTTTTTTTTTTTTTTTAGGAAAGTTTACTGCATAAAAAACATCAATATCTTGAGTCAATCTAATTTAAAATATAAATCCACAACATGTATTACCGGTCTGATTGTTCGAGAGGTTTTATTAAAGAAAAATTTGCACTCTCCAGTAGATGAAAATAAATAGATATACTGTTTAATAAATAAACGGAGCGCCTACTCACATACAAGTATCCAAAAAAAGAAAACGCTTAAAATGATAAAAAAAAATGTAGGATTAACAAAAAATTCAATCTAATAAAATTCTCTTTATTTACGTTTGGATACGAAACTGCAGAGATTCTGACAGGAAAAGTTATGCGTGAAGGCACGAAATTTTCCTCGCTGGACCAACTGCTCTTCGTGGCCAAGTCGGTTAAGGCGTGTTGGGCCTTTTCATATATATATATATATATATATATATATATATATATATATATATATATATATATTATGTTAATAACTATACTTGGTTGGTTTTAAAAAATCGGATAACACAATTTGCAAATAAAAATATATTAAAACAAATAGGTGTTGGTAATATAATTTTGAAAAAAAAAGAAGAGGGCTAAAAGCATCTGACTAGGCTGAAAAAATTGTTCAATGCCGTAATTTCTAGTCCAAAGAAAAAAAAACAATCGATTAAATAAGAAAAAATGTAAAGTACTCAATACGTTGAGCAGAGTATAAAAAATACTATTGAGCCAGGAACTGTTTACCTTTGTTTCACTAAATGGATCTTCAGGGTAATCTGGCTGAAGATCCATTTAGGTGAAACCTAGATAGGCAGTCCCTGGTTCACTGGAATATTTTATATATATATATATATATATATATATATATATATATATATATATATATATATATATATTTTTACATGACTTCTGGGAAAATTAGGTAAGATGGGGTTTCTCTTTTCCCGGTAGGCATTGCTTGCCTTTATCAATTTTTTTTCTGTACAAAATAAAAAAATATCTTTATTAAGTTTAATTGATTTCAGTTGTATCATACAATATTTTAGGCTGACTCGAGGAATTTGTACCGTTTGTCAGGAACGCTTGAAAATTATAATTTTTCATTCGACTTTGAAAATATCTACTTCTGATATTCAAACTTTAATTTAGAATAATCTCCTTCCGCGAAGATATTACTCTTCCAGATGAACAGAATAAAATTTTGGAAAGTTGACTGAAAAGTCAGACGGTACACGCAGTATTCAATCCTCAACAACAACTGCTACTGATTCGGTGAAAGCCGGGTTTTTACAGTAAATTTACGGATCATTTTATCCATAAGGTCGAAGAAATTAAATTGAAATAATATGTCATTAAAACGTACAATATAAAAAAAACGTACTAATCATGAAAGTTTGATTTGCTTTGGCCCACAGAAAAATCCGTTAAGCACCATACATCAGACTTTTTGTCTAAATGTCGGGAATCTCAATAAATTTGGAGTACCCTAATATACGACAATCTTTAACGCAAAAGATAAACTACAATCGATCCTAAAAACTGAAATAACAAAAACATCAATTTAATCGATTGATATTTTTGATAAATATAAAATCACTACATGTCTCTAAATATGATGTAAATAAACATCGAAATACTCGTCAAAGAAACTACTCTGCTTGCGAATTATGTATGTATTTTAGATTTATTCACTTTTGTTTTCAAATGGTGTTTCTTATTGCTGGAGAATGGTTTCTGCGGAAAATATTTTCATAGAGGCAACGAAATATGAAAACAATATTTAATTAGATAACCTACTGGTCAACAATGGTATGGAGCAACCGTAAAATTAGAATTAATTCAAAATCATTCATTTATCCTTAAAGAAGGATTTGTTAATTTTCTAAAATCAGGCTCGAAATGCTATATATCCTGCATAAGTTAAATATGACGTGAAAGGAACAGAAAAGAAAGAAAAAATTCTGCAAAATCCATTCTGTGTTCGTGGTTATAAAAAAAACTGGAATCGACCAATGAAAAATAGAAAAGAAGTGACATTTGAAGGGAGAATGTATAAAATAGGGAGCGATGTAAGGGGAGATAATGTGAGTTGATTTTTTTTCAATAACCACCATTCTTCTACCTTGTTCATTCGCGTCTCTTTCGATGGAACGCTTTTCAGTCATGGCGGCCGAAATGGCAGACGACACGTCACTGGCGATTTTAATCGAGAGCGCCACATTTGATGGATGCTTTCACTTCGATTCCTTGCCGTCTGTTCGATTCTTTGTTCTCCGAGAGCAAGTTTTATACTTCTACCCATTTCTTCAGTCAAGTCCCATGTCACTACTTAACATTATAGTCTCGTTTTATATCGAGATATTTCGAGACATTTACATCAATATCACGTCCACAAACTCTCTCACTCGCTGTCTCTGTATCTCTTTTTCTCTCTCTCTCGCTTTGTGTGTGTGTGTGTGTGCGTGTGTGTGTGTTCGCATGTCAGCTGAAGCAGGTTACGTTCATTTCGCCCACTGCCTTTAAAAAGACATTTGAACTCTGTACTTATGGTGATTTTCTAAGCGTAAGTTAGATGTGGCACAAGGCCGAAATAATGAAGCACCCAGTGAGGATCTAACTCACCACTCAGTTGTAAATGTTCTAGCGAGACAAGCTTACTATTACACCACGTCATCATCATCATCTCATCATCATCATCACCTTGACTTTTGCAATAGTAGCTGGGATCCGAATGCAGAAGCCATATTGAATCTCCTCCACAACGGTCTATCAACGGCAGTCATCAGCAATTCTGGTAGACTTATACCTGTTCATTGTTTGACATTGTCTAGCACGTTTTTACGTCGGTGTCCTCTCCTACGTCCACCTTCAACGATGTCTTGCATGATGGTCTTGCACAGGCTGTTGTACCTTGTAATGTGTCTAAACCACGCCATTTTCTCCGTTTGGCAGTGGCGAAAAACGGTTCCTGGTGACCCACAAGACTTTCAGCCCTTTCTTGTACAAACTCATTGGTTTCTTGTTCCCAATAGAAAATGCCAAGGAGTTTTCTCTTGCATTTGTTCTCAAACGCTTGGATCCTTCTCTCTGTATCTGTCAACAATGTCCACGTTTCACATCCATAGAGGAGAATGAAGACTACCAGTAATCTGTACCTCCATATTCTTGTAAATTTGGCCATTGTTGCCATGGCTGCGGTACTCCGTGTGCGGATTTCCGAGTTGCCGGTATTAACTTTAGACAAGATTGCTTCTAAATATTTAAAACTGGACACTTCCTCCAGTGAATTCTCATTCATGGTAATGTTGACACAGGTGTTACTCTTTGTGCTATTCACCATTACTTTGGATTTTTCAGAGCTGACTTCCATTTCATATGCTCCTGCGCTTTCAAAAAGTTTGTTGTTCAAGTCCTGGTGCTCACTGTTACTACCTGCTATGATGTCAATGTCGTCTTCAAAAAGTGGGTTACTGACTGGTCTGTCACCGATAGAGATTGAAGGATCATGGTCATTCAGGGTTTATCGTTTATTCTCTTTAGAAACAGCTTGAACAATTTGGGTGAAAGTTCGCATCCCTGTCTCACGCCGATATCAGAGGTGCCTAAATGATTTTCTAAGCTTAAAGTTCTAGGCAAAAATGAAGTGAAAACACTATATTGAATCCATTGCTAGGTCTGCCGCTAAGAAGGTTGGTTCACTGCGTTATGCCAGATACATTTTCTCCTCAGAATCTATCTTACATATTTATAAGTCTACCATTCGTCCATGCTTAGAATATTGTTGTCACATCTGGTCCGGTGAACCTGCTATATATCTACAGATTCTTTATAAATTTCAAAGAAGAATCAGCAATATTATTGGTCTTGATCTGGCGTCTCGGTCTCAGTCACCTTCCCACCGCCATAAAGTTTCCTCCCTGTTCCATTTCTATAAATACCTTTCATGGTTATTGTTCAGATGAACACTTCGCTGTGTTACCTAGACTTTATGAATATAAGCACAATACTAGACTGTCAGCGAAGTCTCATGGATATACAGTTGAGTTGGATACATGTAACCGTAAGTTCTATGTTAATAGTTTCTTCTATCACACTTCTCGCTTGATGACGAGCAGAAGAATCTTCTAATTGCCTGAGACCTTGTGGTTGAAACCCGTGTAGTAAGGCAGATTGCATTTTAGCGTTTTTGTAAATGTTTTTTCTCTACTTTTTACATTTTTGAATTTTGTATTGAGCACTTTTTAGTGTTTATACCTTTTTTGCACGGCAGTTTTCTGCCTCCTTTTACAATATATTATTTTATATCATATATTGTATATCATATATATATATATGCGCGTGTGTATGTGTGTGTGTGTGTGTGTGTGTGTGTGTGTGTGTGTGTGTGTGTGTGTGTGTGTGTGGACATTGGAACCAACAACCAGATGAGACAGTCTACTTCATGCTTGAAAGCAATCGTCAGGCCATGGTTCGACCACCAACTTCTTTGTCGTTGTTCGGACGTGGGTCGTATCGTTTGCGTAGCTACGGACCATTATACAAACATTGGTCTGTCTCTGCCTTAGATATATATCTTTTCACCGGGAGTGAGATTCCTTTCCATGATGTTAGACTTTCCAACGCATATAGTTTGAACTGACTACTTTTATTTCCCCTAGTAGAGAAGCTTTATCGTTTATTTCTCAGAGTAGACGAGAGAGGAAGTTAGAGAAAGAGAGACAGTTTCAAATTCGAGTGTTCAAGCCTATTAACTTCTGATAGCCGATGTTAATTGTTTTCACTTTTTGTTTTCATTTATTCTTCTGGTTAGGAATTTCACATTTTAATACTATAGTTCACATAATACAACGCCCAAGAACTACACAAGGCAGAGGCTTAATGGATGATATTGTTGTAAAGGCGTAAAAAGAGGAAGTGAAAAGTATGTCGGAGAAACATCGTCTCAGAAGCTCTTGGTAAGATGATGTCCTTCTTATCAGTAGAATACGAAAGGAATGGGGATGATTTGAGGCTGTGTACGTCGCTTGGCAGGTTTTAGTTGTAAAGGTTTAAACTGGTCAAACTAGGGAATGTAGTTAAAACATTTTCCATGGAAATAGCGATATACCGAGATGTTTGCTAATTCTCATCCGTGGAAATGAAATTGTAGGGTGGAAAATAATTAATCATCAATAAGGCCGCGTGAAATCTTTTAAACTCTGTCATGGCTGAAAAGTGAAGATTAGACACCTCCAAATCAGATACGGCAACGATATTCCATTCTTGGCCTGATCTGATATTTGTAACATGACAGAAAATTGATTCGCTTTCTCGTTATTTAAAGTGGGTTATTTATTTGTAAGTTATTTAAAACCAGAAAATATTTCCAGGTTGTAAGTATTTTGTGGGGGGGGGGATAATAATTGTTTAGTGATACAAGTCTTACTAATTAATCCATAGCTGAGGGAGAAGAGGTGGCTTCGGCTCTTATCAGAATTGGATAAACAAACAAGAAATTATAATGTGGGCATAAAGGGGGATTAATTCTCAATTGCAATCAATATATAAACTGATCCCTCACTTTGTCGCCAAGGTAGTTTCTATATATTTATATTCCAGAAAATGTAAATAAATCTAAAAGACATAGCTTTGTAGCTAAATGGTATTTCATTGATTGATTCATTTTCTACGATTTATCAACCTTTTGCAGCTTATTTAAAGCCATAAAATATTTTTACATTGTTAGATTTTTTTGTTGGGATAATAATTATTTAGTGATACAAGTGTTACTAATTAACTAGTAGGTGTGTGGCAGAAGAGGTGCTTTTATACCTTCCACGAGAGTGTCTGCGCCTAAGTGAATATAACAAACCGAATTGAAAATGGATTTCCGATTAACAATTCCGAGCCGTTATCCATCACATCCAAGACGACAGCACTTGCTATTTCCAAGCAGTCACCCATCTAGGTACTGACGTTGCTTAACTTCGGTGAACGTACGAATCTGTGTTTTAGCGTGATATGGCTGTAGGCCTCATGGCAAAAGGAGTCAGGTATTTTTTGGAGCGGTATAAGGAATCGACCATTTACCAGCATTTTCCACTTGGTGTCTGGAGTGAGCTTAAGTCCCAATAGACGTTCAAGTCAATGAACTTCACTGGCTGGAGAAAATTCAATGATGAATCTTCTGAACTGCAAAGATATCAAATAGTTACATCTCGTATTTCATAAGATGTATTTATAACAACACGTGTGGGCCGTGTGTTTAGCTACTGGATTATTTCTTTCTAACAAGTTATAAAATGAATCCATATTTTTTTCTTTTGTAACTTTAAACATATACGCATATACACATAATGTTACATTCGTTCCATACCATTATAAAAAGACAAGAAAAATAAACGAATCAGTTGTATTGAATTTTCTATTATTCTTCAATTTTAAAGATGTTTCTATGGACCTGCATAGTATGCATTTGTATGATACAATTTTTAATTATTTAACTCTATTTATTAGAATACTGATAACGTTTCTTTTCCCTCCCCATCTCTCTCTCTCTGTCTCTCTTTCACCTCCCGCCCTCCCTCTTTTGTTCTCTTCCCTCAAATCTTTTTCAACTGGGCTACTACCACTAGCTTCGTTTCCACAGATTTTTTTTTTCAATTGGAGTGGATGGGCGTAATAGAGTGTAGACAGCGCTACAGAGGGTTAGGGTTTAGACGTTTAATTTTCTATCTCATTAAATTTGGCATTTGAAAATTGGCTTCAGGTGAACGTTGTCATTATTTATCTATGTTAGCGAATTTTCTTTTCCCCTAAACTTTTAACCCGAACCCATCCGGCCCCACTGACCCATCCGGCCGCCTAAGCAAGTGGCTAGTCGGACGACTGACCTTTCCCTGCCATCATTCCTACCAAAACCGTAACAACAGAATTTTTCGTCCTCTAACCCGGCGGGGCCCAAAATAACGTCAAAATGCATTAAAGTATTTAACTTCCTAAGTATTAAAGATGATGGCCAATCGATTGCTGGAGAAATGAGAACTGATCAAAACGGATCTTTGCAGTTATCTCTACGCTAGCGTCTTTGAGAGTACAAGACTGACCACTTGTTGAAGGAAAGTCTAGAAAATCAAGCAAAGTATAATTATTTAATTCTATCTTCGGCTTTTAAATATATTTCGAGGAACCCATAAATGCCCACAGTAAATCCGCCATTAATTTTTTTTTAAATCCGCCATTAAATTATAAAATTATATAAAATAAAATAAACATCTGGTACTAATTTATTTCCTATTTTAAGCGTCGTGTCCCTTCAGGAAATGAGAGATCATGGCTCTCCACAACTTCCTATCCTTTGTATCTCTTAGCAATGTTTGTCTTTTGACTATCCTTCCCAGTCCCTATTCTACCATCCATTTACACAAGATTCTTAGGTAGTTTGTTTACAGCTCTCCACAAGTTCCTATCCTTTGTAGCTCTGAGTAATGTTTGTCTTTTCAATATCCTTCTCGGTCCCTTTTCTACCATCCATTTACACATTTAGGTTACTCACTGTTTTCCTCTGACCCCCTTGCCTTGTATGTCCTGTGAGTGTTAGATTTTCCAGGCTCTCTTTCCTCATTATGCGTCCCAGAAATCCTATTCGGGTTTTCGTTTTATATTTATATGCAAAAACTAAACATTTTTATCATCTATAACAATGGGTTTCAAAAATGATTGCTGCAGATGAAACATTGTGTACGGTTCTGTAAGCGACTGCTCATGGGAAACTTAATTTCCCTCTTTGGAAGTTTTCCCAATTAAACTTTGAAATGCGCTATAAATTGGTTGAACCATAATTCATAGCGGTAAAAAACGTAATTACATTTCGAACACCCTAATTGTTATCAAGATAAGATAATTGCCCGAATAATTTATAGCATAAATCTGCTTAGTTTCAGAACTTCGCTTAATAATAGAAACTCCCCTAGACTCATTGGCTGAAAAAATTATGATCAAAACAAGAAAGATAAGGATACTAGTTCTGATAATTAGTAGAATAATGAAAATGCTTCATCTTTGAATCAATTGCATCCAAAGTGCATTGAAGACGTATTTAAAAACTCCTGAAACTTGACACCTGTTCTCCATTTCATAATAGCAAACTCATGGTCATTTTTTTTGTATCTTCGGCAAAGGTGTATACCCATTAGATACACCACACAACCCAAGGTTGCATTTTATGGTGAGTCATCTATTCCACTGACTTTTGCTGTCTTTGGCATTGATTAGTACAATGGGAATGTTTAGTCTAATGGATGGATCACCCAGCGTGAATTAATTATTTCCTACCACGAGTAACAGATAACATTTTCTTTCATGAAATGAATTTTAAAATCGAATTTGATTTTGTGACTTTTAAAATAAGTAAAAAAATAAAATTGTTAATGAATCTGTAAATATACAACGGTGCCATCTCACCGCTTTTCACCAACCGAGCAATGAAGTTGTGTCTCTATTCTCTGGTTCAAGTCAGTGTCCGAAAGAAATGCTAGGAAAAACCCGCTGCACGCTCACAAGGAAACAATAAGAGTAAACGAATGCCAATATGTATTTCGTTGTTTATTTCAGTGATTCATTTGCATGGTCCTGTGGGTAGGTGGTTGACACTTGGGGTCAACATCTGATACTTCTGATAACAGATAATTTTTTCCCTTCAACTACCGAGAACTCTGACTCTCCTACTACCTATCTGTCCATCTCAACATTACGACGCGCGACTGGCAACTCTAACGAGCGTCATCGGGATTACCTTGGCGGCCTGTCTTCACGCAATAACTGGCAGCCCAGCATTACTTCGAGGAATCGTCTGTCCCCGGCCATGGGCGGTCAATCCCAACTGTAACCCGCGACCTGAAATCTTCAACGCCCGGTTTGTTGCCACTTGACCATAAAGTTTCTATTTATATATTTATTATTTTATTCTCTTTTGGTCAAGTGGGTTGTCGCTTTGAAAACCCCCATCTCACAGACTTTATCGATAGACACAAAACACTTAAGACCGCGATAAACTCACACGATCCCCTTCCATGTTGGTGTCCTAATTATAGCGTCAGATATGCACCCAGTGAGAAACAAACATTTGATAGAACGAGAGAATACACTGCGTACAGAGACAAACTATAAATTGAGTGTTGGTGAGTTTAGAATTGATTTTTTGACATATATGGATAAGAATAGAGGCTTGTATTGTTAAAGTCTCATGAGACTATTCGAGATTTGATCCGAGAGTACGTTTTGTTTTCCGCCATTTTTATTGATATTTCTTTTGCCTTTTGCTGATGGCAATGTAAAAGAAAAAAGTCTGAAACTTTCAATCTTTAAACTTGTTTCTGTTTTATATGGTTCGTTTCTTTATCGTTTTTAATTTGTTGTTTTTATTGTTGCGTGATCTTTCTCCTCCTCCATTTTTTTATCGTTTTCCACTCAAAATAGGGTCTTTGTTACAAATTGGGACAATGACGCAGGTTCAACTTTATCCATGATTCTCATCTGCCTCGTTTTATTTATCTGATGCCCAATAGATCGATAAAGACTGATAGAATTGATCTCTTAGCTAAGAGATTATATGATTGTGTGTTACTGTTTTTTTACGTATATATATTTATAAATTCTTCTCCTGAGTGTATAGGCTTATCGATGTGTATGAAAGACTTTCTGTATCTACAAGTGAGTAACGTTGCATCCTGTAGTTAATATAGAAAGCGCGAAGTTATCCTTACATTTAACAGTACCAAAGTAAAACGAACAAACCGATTTCGAATTCCTGCTGAGGTAGTATTCACAAGAACTTAGAAAAATCCTGAACTCACCTCTCCTAATAGGTCAGATCAAAAGATTTCTCTTTACTACGGGTACAATTTAAACTAATATAATCTCTGACATAACACTTGCAGACGTGGCGGGTATTGCCAGACAGCTTGTGTATATTCTGATATATGCTAGCAAGGATTCAAATCGGATCCCGACGGAATCAAACAATTACAGAAATTGAGCTATCTGGGAAGTGTTTTAACTAATGACAGAAAATGTCACAGAAATCTAAAGGCATATTGGAATGATGAAAGATGCCTTCCAAAAACTAAACAAAGTAATAAGAAACGGAAAAGTTTCATCATAAGCAAAGAAACGAGTGCTATGCAAAATCATTCCTCTTACAGTGGGCTATAAGTTTTAGCCACCCTTGATTACAGCAATTTTGGTTTGGGTAATAACGTCTCTTCTTTTTCTTTTCAGACAATACCGTATTAGTATCAAGCTAATCTCATCTATGAACAATAGTTGACTTATATTTTACATTGAAAGTTCGCGGAAGTAAAGAAATTGATGAATTTGAACGAGGGCAATTAATAGGATGGCATCAAATAGAGAAATTGCTAGGTTTTTCCTGGTTAATCATCAAACGGTTAATAATATTGTCAAGAAATTTGATGAAAGCGGCCAGCGTCATGTGAAACAACGATCAGGAAGACCAAGCATTGTGTCTGAGCAAATGAAAGTGCGCTGAAGAGGGAAGTCATCAGAAAACATCGTCAGAGTGTCAAAGATACCGCCAACAGCATGGAAATGTCATCATATGCGACCAGAAAGACTCCGAAAGAGCTAGGATATCAAAGAAGAGTTGCAAGAAAGAAGACCTTAATTTCAGAGGTTAATAGGAACAGGCGTATGGACTGGGCGAGAGAATTCAAGAGCAAAGATTATGAATTTTGTCAGTCTCTAATTTGGTCAGATGAAAGTAAATTCTGTCAATATTTGAATTCGAGATAGGTTTATGTTTGGAGAAATCAGAATGAGAATTGGAATACTGAATGTCTGCAGGCGACCATGAAACATCGAGGAACTGGAGTAAGGGTGTGAGGCGTTGTCTGGTTTGGATGGAAATCTGAGCTGATTCTTGTTGATGAGTGGTTTAATGGTCCAAAATACTGTCAAATATTAGAGAAAGGACTACTCTTACTATTTAAAACCAATCAGATTGACAAGAATGTCTACCTTTTTCAAGAAGATGGAGCGCCATGTCATACGAGCAAAGTAGCAAGGTTCTGGAAGGAATTGCAAGGAATCAAGTCACTGCCATGGGGAGCCCAAAGTCCTGACATGAATTCAATAGAGCCCGTTTGGGAGCACCTTGACCGAAAACTTTGAGAGTATGCAACGAAAATCACGTCAGTGGCAACCTTTACAGAAACATTGCTAAAGAAGTGGCAAAATATGGATCAGAGATTGTTGATAACCTGACCATGAAAAATCAAATACAAGCACTAAAACTAGCAAATGGAGGACCTACTCCAGACTAATTCTAAATACTGTTTATTTATGTTGAGTTGGCATTAAATTTTGAAATTTGGTGTAGTTTATTTCTCCTGGCTAAAAACTTTTCTTAGGCCACTGTATATGGCAGTGAATGTTAGACAATTTCCTCACAGATGAAGAGGATATTTTGAGGCAACAAAGATGTGATTCGACAAAATAACACGATAAAAGGTACAATAATAAAAGAAACGAGAAAAATTTTAGAAACATCGATGTAAACGGGACACATTTATACTTAGAATTAGAAAAGTACAATTACATTTTCTAGGACACATAATGAGGAAAAAGGCTTGGGAGATTTGACACTCAGAAGACATATTTAAGGCAAGAAGGACAGAGTAACTGACCTAACCAGCTTGTGTTAATGAATAGCAGAAATGGAAATAGGATGGATAGGAAAAAAGAAAAAATACTGCGAAGAGGTACAAAGGATAGGAAGTTGCGGAGAGCCATGATCCTCAATTTTCTTAAGTCTATCTACTAGGTTAAGAGATATTGATTGCAATGTTTTTTGTGTCTCCTTGCTGGCTGAGATGGTAACGCTTTTAATTACCATCTCCAGGAACATACAGTGAAACCTCTATTCAAGAATTTGATTCGTTCCTGAAGGCCTTTCGTAACCCGAAATGGTCGTAAACCGAAATTATTTTCCAATAAGAGTCAATGTAGAGAAAAAAGTCACAGTACAATAAAATTGGAAAAGAAAAGCACGCCACAACACACGAATGTATACAAAATGGCGGTCGACTCAGAAATTATTCCGTTCGGGTTAACTCGGTTCGGCTATGTTGTCCGAGAACCGAAATTTTGTTCGATAACCGAGGTATTTTCATCTCGAATTTTCTGTTCGAAAACCGATTTATTCGACATGTTAGACGCTCGAGAATCGAGGTTGCACTGTATTTTGAACCCATATAAAAAAAACAGGTTTTCGAATTTTTCGTTCTGGAAAAGATTGGTTCAATAAATTCCGAGTGTCGCGGTATACCAAACCTAGCAAATATCTGAGTCACGTGATGTAAACTTAAAATTCACTGATAAAAAGAATTCAAAATAACATTCCTGGAGCAACCATCTCATTCTCTACCCGCGTAAACCGATAATCCGATAATCTTGTGGCGAATGAGGAGCTCCGCCGGAAGACCGGACAGTCGAACATCCCTCGCACCATTGCTCAGTTTCGTGTCTCGCAAGCTTGGTCATGTCCTACGACCACCCTACCAGATTCATCTAGTAGTTCGACCTGCCATCTGCAAACTGGAACCTCTGGAAGGAGGTCGTCCGCCAAGATATCCAGCAGATTTATCTGGCGCTGGGGGATGTTCCAAGGTTCTTCCAGCCGGTGGGGACCAGGTAGCTCACATGGGATCTACGTCTTCATGGCACGAGATTTAGTAGCAGTAGCCACAGCAGCTGATGATGATCGTGTGAGATAACGTCACGTGCACCAATCAGAAACTAGTATCAGCCAGTCAACAAAAAAAAATGTGGATGAAGAGAATAAAAGCGTTCTTACGCTGTTAGAATTCGAATCAATCCAAACTGACGTCATGTGTAAAACAATTAGATGGATCTAGACCACTCCGAAAAATGATGTTTCAAATATTTTCACGTATTATTTATCATCAGATGGTATTCTGAACTCTAGGAGAGATGACGCGTTTTTTCGAAGCTCCAAAAACATTTTAAGTTCAACTGAAAAAACGTAGACATTGCTTTAAAAAGTAATATAATTTAATGTAATTCGCAATTATTATCTCTTTTATTTCATTTACCATATATATTATGATTATTATATTTATTTGAAATTATATATATATTGTTTATTAGTATTTCTTTCAACGTTTTCCATTTACCGAGTTTTTCACGGTTACCGAGTTTTTCTGTATTAGTATTTATTTGTTTTTGTAAAATTAACTTGAAGATCGTTTGTCTTATTTTTACTTTCTGTTTTTGCTAATCTAAAGTTAAATTTATCGACTTTGTAATTTCTACTCTAGTTCATTTTATCAATTAATAGTGTAGGGATGCAAAAGTCGATTATCTCCCTTTGGTTGAGATGACGGCCACTTAGTGACGTCATTTCATAGAATGACAAAAGTGGTCAATCCGTCATTTAACTGATGGAGTCAACACACAAGAGTTGTTCATTCTGCTTTGGCTTCTACCAACTGCCACGTTGTGTAGCTTAGATTGATATTGCACCGTTTTCCTATGGAAATATATCTTCACCAAATATAGAAATTATTTCCGGTTTGCAGTTCTCAATTTGGGAAAAACCCGGGTCTCGGCGTTTTACGATTCGACCCGCTCGAATCTGGAATCCTAAATATGGCTTCCCCAGAAACACAGAATAATCTCCGGCAACTTCAATTCTGGTTGGGAATTATTTATTATAAGTAAAATTTGTTTTCACATTGCTTGATTTGGTTTGTTCTTGTTTGTTTTGTTTTACGGCATATAATCCCCAATGGCTTATTTCATGCCAACACAATTTTTATTGCTGGTAATATTTTTTTCAAAAAAATATTGCTACTAATATATTTTTTTACAAAACTATATTGCTAGAAATATCTTTTTTTTTCAAAAATGTATTGCTGGTAATATTTTTTTTCTTCTAAAATGCATTGCTATTAATATTTTTTCTTCAAAAATGTATTGCTGGTAATAATGTATTGCAGGTAATAATTTTTCCTTCAAAAATTCATTGCTAGTAATAATTTTTTACAGAAAAGTATTACTGACATTAAAACTTATTTTTACACTTTCATAGTGTTTTGACCCCATTTGGGGGGAAGTTCAACTATTTGCCCATAGAAGGGTTCAGCAGGTGCTACCAATCCGGGTCAGTATGGGCCTGAGAATACCAGCAGATAAGAGGTTGTATCACTCTCCTCAAAACCTCCTGATTAGAGGCTTTGCTGTCGGATGTAGATTATCGTCTTACCCGGGGCGTCACATTGCTTGTTGTTGCATATATGTGTTATAGTTTGTTTTGTTTTTTTTATGTCTGGGACACGTGTAAATATGTATATGCAATTTTTAGTGGTATAAAACTCTCTCGGAGAACAAATTTGTCATTCCTTTTCCGTTCCGTTTATTCAAGAAGGGGAATTTATATCATGGATGTAATAATGTCCATGACGAAGGGAAATGCAGATTGAAAGAATATTCATTTCTTCAATAACTCAACCACTTACCTGACGTGAGTTGTTATTATTTAACTCTTATTAATAGTTTAGCTGTTAGTATGTTATAATAATGACTTTTAAGTTTAAATCCTGATTTATATTTTAATTTTTCTTTCCACTATATTTTTCCAAAATTAATAAACTTTACCATATTTGTGTTTGTATTATTATTTTTCTTGCTTTCTAGTGTTTTTGTTAACCCAACTTTAAAAAAAAAAGTTAGATTTTGGGGAGCTTCTAAAACACGTAATGTATATAATGTTTATATACGTACATTATATATGTTCCAAAGGTTGTCGTACCCGGGCATGCTATTAGAGACAAACTTCCACTGTGAATAAAATATTTCCGTGGCATGCATCTTAAAGAGTCGAGCTCCAAGTCGGAGAATGCTCAAAGTTGGACAACTACCACCTGCTTGGGATAGATGAAACGCAACAGCTCAGGAAGGCAGTCCATGTAGAAGGTGGAAAACCTCTGCTGCCGGAAAAGGCTATGGAAGTAAATCCTCGTGGAGCCCAAACCCCTACCCTCCCTAAACTTAACCTCTTTTTCGAATGTAACTCATAATTGATACAACAATAGTTAATAAAAATAAACACGTTACCGCCCCTGTCTGAATGATTGGATTTCTCTGTATCCATGGTAACAGTAAATTATGAATTTATATGTGTGTTTAAAAGTAAATTTAAAAATAAGTTACTCCAATATTCGCTTGAAGATGAAACGGAACTAATGCTTTTAATTTAATTATATAATTAAATTTTAAGTTTTTAGCTTCCATTTTTGAAACATGGTTATTACTGTGTTGCGAAAAAAACCTATTTTAAATCAGTTAATTTATATATACAGACAAATCTGTCTTCTACGGACCCCCCATCAACGGACTTCGGATGCAACGGGCAAAATCTGCAGGCAAAATAAAAAAAAAAAAGTTATGCAGGAAAAAACTTCCAAATCGTCAACGATGTATTTCAAAAATTGTAGACTTAGCGGAACGAGTTGTATAAGTTCTCAAAGCGGTGGCGACCCCTTCATTTCTAAACAAAAACGGGTGTACAGTATATAAAGTACGACACATTAACGCGATCGAGAGAAAGTAGCTATGAGAAATCTATTATTGTTGTTATTTTGATTAACATATCTATTAAGTATATATTATATTTATGCCATATATACATGTGTATAGTATTTACATTATGATCATAAATACTGTTAGTTACTATAGTGATTTTACAACTCAAAAATAATCCCTTCCCATCTACAGACAATCGGTTTTAACGGAGCACCCATTCCCCCTATTAGCATATCTTCATTCAACATATATATATATATATATATATATATATATATATATATATATATTGTTGGGGATCAGGAGATGAGAAATTTGTGAGATGAGGAAAAGAGAATTGTCAGTTGAATTACTAAAAATGCTAACAAGTAATGGAAACTTAGAAAGCAACAAACGACAAAGTTAAATTGAAAGAAAACGAAACAGAAAAATATAAAGATGGCGATTTCGGAAGCGTTTGGAACATTATTGTAAAACTTGCAGAAAGATGGAAAGAATTAGCAATTTCAGGGAAACCTCAAGACGACCTTAAAATAAGCAAAATTACTGACGAATGTTCTGGACTGCTGAGGAACATTACTGTCATTTGAAGTTCAGTGAAAGAAGCTATCTACAATTATACGGTATAAATACTTAATCGACTGATAGAAATAGAAATAAAAACCGTAACTATCGACAAAGAGATCATATTATTATTATTATTATTATTATTATTATTATTATTATTGTGAGTAGTAGTAGTAGTAGAAGAAGAAGAAGAAGAAAGAAAGAAAGAAAGAAAGAAAGAAAGTAAGAAAGAAAGAAAGAGAGAGAGAGAAATGTGTGTGAGAAGATTTTTCTTATAATTCGAAACTCTTAAAATGCTTATTGAAAATCCGATCAATGTGCAATGTTTCAAAAAGGATTTTTAAAAAGAGAATAGGAAAAATCCCACAACAGATATAATCGATAAAAATGTGTCAGAAAACACACATGCACACACACAGGGCATATAGAGAGTGACTAATAGATTACGAGACAAAACACACGCATATATATTCTATTGCGCGGCCCTTATAGTTGCATATATGATACACACATATAGACAGAGAAAAAAATAAAAAAAAGATTAAAAGATTACGACAGAAAAGTACAAGGTTATATATATATATATATATATATATATATATATATATATATATATATATATATATATATATTTTTTTATATTTAGGAGCTAGCGACAGTATGGACATAGGAAACGATACTGCCAAGGGTGCTTTGCAATTTCGGCCAAGGTTGTCACTGTGTCGAAGAATTACCTATTTAGCCTTTTTTAAAAAATACATTTTGAATTCTATATCTGCCAACATTGTGTTCGTATCCTAAACGAAAATAATCTAATTTAATCAATTAATGGATTTCTTTCATCCGAAATTCTTTTAACGCAAAACATTAACACGACATTTATAGTAATAAGAAATTTCCAAAGATTTACTACCTATAAACGCACACACACACACACACACACACACACACACATATATATATATATATATATATATATATATATATATATATATATATATATATATATATATATATATTTAAAATTTAGCATTCATAATACATAAGAAAAAGACACGTTTTATAAGTTTCTGCAAGTTTCCCCAATGTATTTTGAGGAACAGTTCTAACAATTTATTTTATATATACCTGCTTCAGTGTTATTATTGTTATGTATATCCATAATAGTTTTCGATGAAGTTGTAATTATTTTGATGTTGTTTAGATTGGATAGTTTTTTATACTTAAAAATAAACGGATCTATGAATCCAAGAAGCATCTTACACACAACAATTTATCAAATGCATTAGTTTATACGTAGAATCTAATTCAACAACTTTGATCTAGAGTTTGCCACATTTATTCAAAGAGAAAGTAATTTACTTAGAAGGAAAATTCTCGAGAATGCAACTACCGAATTCTATCAGAATATAAATCTGCGACCCGGATTTTTCCCAATACCCCCCATTCCTAAAAGAATTACCACTTTCAGAAGCCAAGATACACGACTACAAAAATGTTAAAACATTAAAAGAAAACGCTTAAACCCATGACCTCATGTTATTCAAAATAGATATCACATGAATTAATCCCAAACTAAATTAATTAAATTACCAATTTGTACAAAATTGCTAAAAAAAAATAATTTTCCAAAGCATCACTTACTCACTTTTGACATTGAATTGTATCACTTCGCACCCCCCATATCTTGCCTAACGTTTCCAGCTAACCAGATTAATATTTATGAGCATTCCTAACTCAAGAATTTTTAAAAACCAATAACAGTTTCGATCCTGTATATAATTACTTGTTACAAAATAAAATCTTTATATTTGACTTGATAAAGTCACACAGACGACGAAAGATAAGTTTTTCTTAAATTGGAAAAAATTAGATAATATATATATATATATATATATATATATATATATATATATATATATATATATATATATATATATATATATATATATATATCCAGCATATCTTCATTCAAACATATTTGGTTGAATAATATAGGCATATTTTATCTGCTTATTTTTATACTGATCCTTTCCAGTTGTCAAATCAGTTTTTTTTGGTTTGGTTTGTTTTACGGCATATCAACCACAATGGGTTATCTTAATGCCGGCAAGAGTTTTATTACTAGTTAATATTTTTTCAGAAATATATTGCAGCTAATTTTTTTTTTTTTTTAAATGTATTGCTGGTAATAATTTCTCTCTTCAAAAGTTCATTGCTGGTAATAATTTTTTACAAAAATGTATTGCTGGTATTAAAACCTATTTTCCACTCTCATAGTGTTTTGACCCCAGTTTGTGGTTTAACTATTTGCCCATAGCTGGGACCCTAACAGGTGCTACCACCCCGGGTTAGGGTGGACCTGAGAACACCAACATTTAAAGGATGGTTCCACGCTCCTCAAAACCTTCTGATCAGAGGCCTTGCTGCTGGATGTAGTTTATCGTCTTGCCCAGGACGTAATCAGTTTATTGACGTTAAGATGAAATTCATTACTGAATGCCACATAGTTTTGTTTTGTTTTTTTTAACCCAAGTACTTTCGACTTCTTATAAGGTCATCTTCAGGGGTAAATTACAAAGACAAACTCATTGTAAATGCGATAAAATCTGCATCCTGTTGTGATGGTGATTTTTTAAAAAAACAAGCACGAACCTGCTCTGTTATCGTTATTTTAAAATTTTAAATTTATCCGTTGTAGTTATGGATTTCTTTGCAAAACAAGCATTTCAATAAAAGGGACCTGAATGAATATTGGTAGACATGTAGAATAGCATTAAACGTTGTTACTATATTCATGATAAATTTTGTCTGTTAGTTGGTTAATTTGGATTTAGACAACCACGAGAATTTGAAGTTGTTATCAATTATTTTTGTGGTTGAGTGTATTGTGTTGCCAACAAGTGTTTTCCTATTTTGTGAAGGTGGACAGGAATTTGTTTTTAGAAGTTGTACAATAGAACTATCACAATTACAATAAGTTTGTATTTGTAATTCAACCCTGAAGATGATCTTAGAAAAGGTCGAAAATACTTGGGTTAAAAAAAACTATATCGCATTCTGTAATGAATTTCATCTTAAGGCGCCTTCCTTTATGAAATTGAACGTAACATCAAGAAACAGATTAGACATCTGGAAAGGACACGTCTAAAAATAAGTAGACACATTATGTCTATATTATTCAATGGAATATATATATATATATATATATATATATAAAGAGAGAAAGAAAGACAGACACACACACACATATATATATATATATATATGCGACAGTATATATATATATATATATATATGTGTGTGTGTGTGTGTTTGTTCTCATTTTACCTAGACAGACATACATATATATATATATATATATATATATATATATATATATATATATATATATATATATATATATATATAAAGAAAGAGAGAGAAAGAGAGAGAAAGTAAGAAACGAGATATGATGACGATGAAGATCCAATGTGCTGCAGCCGGCTCGAATGCTCCAGATAATTACTCTATACGCCCATCGGCAATTCCCCGCCTTCAGTCCGCAGAATGGCGGGAAACCTCACCGAATGACAATTGCTCTGCAGGAAGAGTAGACTCTAGGAGATGCGAAGTGGGAGGGAAATACGAGCCCTGGGGTGAAGCATTGGAAAGGCTGAGAATACGAACAGTCAGGCAAAAAAAAAAAAAAAGAAACTGGAAGGTGTAAACAGTGTTCGCTCACTCTAAGTGGTCATCTATGCGGTCAATTAATGAGCCTAGAGGCGTCTGTCTGGGGAAAAATAAGGAGGCGGGGGTGATGGAGACAAGCAAGGTCTGGACTTAGAAAATGGAGACACCGGCGCAATCCACAGTTAGCTTATTACTAGATTCTGCAGGCGGATGGGTTAACAGGAATGTGCCTCCAGGGTGTCCTTGTCAGCAATTGATAATGACATAATAATATAAGGTTATTTGAGCTGTAATAGTAATGAAGTCGTCGTAGTTACAGCCCTCATAGGGTTATTAGCACAACAAACAGTAGTAGTAATAATAGTATTGCTTACAGTGTCGTCTCTAATGTAAGAGTGATAGTTGACATTGATTTAACAAAGATAATAGCTGTCATAATCACCATATAATAAGTGTGGTAATTTATGACAACTCTTTACAAAGACCAGATTATATATATATATATATATATATATATATATATATATATATATATATATATATTATATATACATTGTAATCTCTCTTTTCTGCAAGTTTCATTAAAAACGACTGGCAAAATGCAGTGGTTGAGTTTGTTACTTTTTTAAATTTCTCATGTGCTCATATATTTTTTCTCTTCAGGACATAAAAAAATTATCCGAATGTTTTCCAAGCGCTTTCGGCCATACTTTTAGCCATTATCAAGGATGAATTTTATTTTATTTTTAATTGAATATATGGATTGTTTTATGTATCAATCTAAAGTTATGCGAATGTTTTATTTTCCAAACACGGTCAGCATATTGTGGCTGCGTTCATAGTTCATATTACTGAGTGTTAGCTTTTTCTTTTTTATTAATAATGTTTCCATTATTTTTAGCCTCTTTGTACATGTGGATGATGCTGTTATATTTGTGTTATCAACGAGCATGTAACGGATAGACTTTGGTAGGACACTTTGTGTATTTAAATGAGATCTAATTGAGCTATAGTCAGATAGATGCCACGTGGGTCTTCTTGTTATACATGCTGTAGTATATAGCCAATATAACCATTTACGAATTTGAATTGATCAGGAACACAGTTCCTTAAAGGACATGTAAAATTCCTGAATAATTTTGGTTCCCTGTAACTTAGATCTTGTAGGTGAATTATTATTTTTGACGATGAGGTTAGCGGTTTAAATTTTTTTTGCATGTATATATATATATATATATATATATATATATATATATATATAATATATATATATATGAAAAAATATACGGAAAAACAAACAAAAATCCTAATATGCAATTATGCTGTTTTAATGTTAATATAATGTCAACGTCGGACGTTTCGATCTAATAGACCATCTTCAGGACATATTCATAAAACATAATTAACACAGACCATATTCAATTCAACATGAAAAAGACGATGAACGTAAAAGCAAGACCAACGTTGACATTATATTAACATTAAAACAGCATAATTGCATATTAGGATTTGTTTATTTTTTCCGTATATTTTTTCTTCATACTGTCGGATCTATATCCATATATTTTATACATACATATATATATATATATATATATATATATATATATATATATATATATATATATATATATATATATATATATATATATATATATATTAAAGTATAATAAGAAAGTTTGGTTGAAGGTCAACGAATGTTTTAGTAATGTTTGTTTTTTCTATGTTTCTGCTCATTTCAAGTACATGTTAAAATATAAATTATCCAATGTCTGAGTACTGCCATAATTCTTTATCAAAGAGGTTTTATTTTTTATTCTACGTCAGTGAATATTTAAATATAACCTCTCTAATGACAATACTTTTGGCTTTCATAAGCCTTTATCTAAGAGTTTTAGCTTTATGGATGATACACGTTTCATCATTTTCAAAGATCGTTCCTTGCGAATCCACGTAAGAGTTCGTGTTATGGTTTATTTGCGGGGGGGGTTCTTTTTTTGTTTTCAATAAAATACATGGAGAATGTTTCTTCCTGGGTTTGAAAACATTTTTTGAAGATGGCTAATACTTCGTGTATCTGCAATCGTTTTTTTTTTTTTTTTTTTTTACTGTTCATGGGGTACAGTATTTTTATGTTATTGGCAAGGATTAGTCATATTTCTTGTTACGTTCAGAAGTTGTGTTGGTTAGTGAAATGCGTTATAATAGCTGTGTATTTGGGCAGCAATTACTCTCTAGTACATGTTTCCTTAAAAAAGAATAACAAGTTACAGGTATTTTTTTATTTTATGTGTTTGCGTGTGTGCTTCTTGCATGGATAATTTCTTTTTACAAAATCATTAGTTCGCACCCAAGAAAAACACAAGACAAAAAATAACAGAAGAACCTTGTCAGTTCATTTCAGTTATATATATATATATATATATATATATATATATATACACATGTACCTACGTACAATATATACTCTGTTTAACTATATTGAACAATGTTTTGTTTACACCTTAGATAAATCTTTATTTTGTCATATATCAAACGCATATACAGTTGCTAATATCTCGTTATTTAGTTTATGTTCACACTTCGTCCTCTGATGAAATTTACCAATGTAATTGTAATTATTTGGCAAATACATTTATAAATACACATTCCGAAATAAAATCCTTATATATACCTTAAGAAAGTCGTTCAGAGGACGGAAAAACAAAAAACTTTTCTTTACCAACGCGCTGAGGGACTTTCTTGAGGTATGTATAAGGATTTTATTTCGGAACATATATATATATATAACGTCATCCACAGACAGACTGTTTCGCAGCTCATCAGTGTGGCTAGACATCCGGTTGCCTCTAGCTAGGATGTTGATTTTTAGCGTATTTATTTTTAGAAACACGCCCAGTGACCGACAGTGACTCAATTCGCATCTGCGAAGAGTCTCGCTATATAGCTATAATAGTCACTGTTTACCAACCCACACCTCGTTACTGGTTTCTGAGTACATCTCTTTGCTAGGTTGGCTAACTAATCCCTATTAAACACTCCTGCTCAGAGATATTTTTGTTTCATCAAAATCCACTGAGCCCGCCTATGGTTTATACTACAACTATGGTGATCAGAGTTTACTTAAAAATTCTTGGAAATAGTGGCATAATATAGCGTGACTAACAGTTTAAACAAAGTCAGCACATTG
>CAHIKZ030002744.1:1597500-1630000 GCA_903632075.3 Acanthosepion pharaonis | reverse complement strand
TTAAGGCTTAATGATACATTCGTCCTTCTGTATCCATGGCTACCGTATCTCTAAAAGCAACTCTTCTTCCAATCACCAATAATAATATATATTAAGACAGTGATTTCACAAATTGTTGACCACGGTTTCCTTGTAGGCACGCGGATCGCTAGCAAAGCCACCCCAGAATATGAGGGTGATCTAAAATCTCCATAAGCTGACTATGAAAGAGTGATGCTGGAGATTGTAAAAGCTGCGTGCATTAATTTCAACTTGTCTTATTAAAAACTGCGTCGTTTCTTTCAGGGTAAACTGATATCTGACTGTTCTAAGAAGGCTTCAAATGTAACTAGTAACGACTTGAAAATGGACAAAATTTAACATCGTGGTGTTATCAAGTACCTGCAGAAATGGGCTTTAAAAAGACATTCAAGCTGACATTGCTCCAAGAAGGCGATGTGTGTTTTTTTTTTAAGGGAAGTGATGATTTCTGTCTGAATTTCTGGAATGAGAAGTTATCATTATCTACACTATTTATATTTGGACTATTGTCTTCATCTTTGTTGTTGGAACAACGTTTCGGTCGGCATGCCCTTGGGTCTTCCTCAGGTGTATATCGATCTGGTTAACGTACAGGGAATTCTAAACTGAACCCTTTATTTAATCTACGGGGGTAGACTGTTCTCTTTCCACTGTTCATGTCTAGGAATATCTCGCCTAGTTCTTATTTTTATTGAGTATTATTCAGTTATTGTTCACCCGTTTTCATGGGTTAGAAAAGCGTTGATTTGTGAATTTGGTGACATAGTGGTTATGAGTTCAATCCCTGAGTCGGGTAGGGTGTACTTATTTACATAATCTGGAATATAAATATTTCTACAAAGTGAGTGATCACTTATATTCTGATTGTAATAAAGAATTGGTTCCCCCACTGATTAGGTATGAATCCATCTCTTTTATCCCAGCTATGGGTTAATTATTAAGCCTTGTATCACTAAACCATTATCATCTCAAAAAATTCTCATAATCTAGAAATATTTTCTGACTTTAAATAACCTGCAAAAGGTTGATAAGCCGTAGAAAACGAATCAGTCAGTCAACACATCTGATTCAATAACCATTTTGAACCTTGTATTGAATGAACAAAAAATAGATAGAAACCTTTTCGTAGCTCCACATTTTTCCGTGTTGCCATTGCCTAATAACACAAGCAATAAAAATGACTGCGTCTTCAAAGACACTTAAGATTTTTCTAACGTTATGCAGAAAATGGCGCTAAAATCATTTTACCTCCAAGCAAAGCGATAAAAGTCACTAAAACGCAAAGGATTATAGAGATTTAAAAAAAAAAGCAGAGAGTACAAGAAAATAACAGGATTTAAGGAGACAGAAAGGGACGATTTAAATTTTTGAAGATCTTTGTTGACAGGAAATCAGGAAGCCGGAAAAGCGTTCCACAAGTGATAAACTATTAGCATAAAACTTACAGTTACAGCCAGCAATTTCAACATTGAAATTTTGTGACCTAGCTGCCAATCTAGTACTGCGCTTAAATTTTTGAAGTCGACATACCAAAACGAAAACTCATCAATACAATTGCCATGGAAATATTTAAAGAAAAAGTAGAGGGAAGCAACGTTACGTTCGTGTGAAAGTGACGGAAGATGAAATGCCAGGTCAAGACTGATAACGTTGCAGACTCTTTTTTAGATTTTATCAAGAATCTCTAAATATAAAGCAGAAACATCAGACAAAGATTGTAACAAATTTAACACTGTATTATTATTATTATTATTAGTGGGTTGTAATTAACTTTCTTTTATTTATCACCTCTGGCTCTACCTCTATGTCAATGAGTTTGATATTTTTTAGAGTTTAGCTTCGCCTGAGTAGCGTTAATGGATGGGTCATATGAAAGGGACCTGCGAACACGTGCCTATAAAGGGTGGCCGAGAGATTATGTGGGGACAGGCAATCTGGGCGGATAATGATGGGTCAGTAGACTGGGTTAAAAATGATAAATGACGATGTGTCATGTGACTGGAAAGAAATTATCCTTGTGATAGTAGGGTGACAATTTCAACATAACAGATGTTCACCCCCCCCCACACACACACACCTCCAGCCCCGTCAATTTTGCTACGTTGCGTTCTAGGCAGACGAAAATCAACTTTCCGATGAAAAGTGACAGCGCCCATCAATTTCGGTGAAGATTTTAGCTACTTTACGACCATAAGTCCATGCGACAAACATTTCCGAAGCGAGAATCTTTTTACGCATGCGTTTTTCCTCAAATGGGCAAAGGATGTTTGTTAAAAAAAAAAAAAGTCCTCTGTAATCTTTTTTTTTTATTGTAACATTTTATCTAGTGAAGTAATATTCTGATAGATACATGCATACATATACATAAACACACACACATATATATATATATATATATATATATATATATATATATATATATAACCAGGTGTAACAGCAAAATTGTCCAAATCGTGTAACAAGCAAAAGTGTCCATTTGTTAGATTAACATTTGAACCGTTGCATCTTGGAAATGATTAAAATATCTTACTGGAATTCTTCGGGGTTTTTATAACACTATTGGACTCTACTTTTGAGCAATAAGAATGTATAATTACTCTCCAAGCTTAACAAAAGAATCTTGATTAAATCGATCATAAGCGAAAATGATATATTCATCATTAATTAATCATAGCTGAGGATCGGAAGCTCATGAAGGATTGAAATAAAGTTCAAATATATATATATATATATATATATATATATATATATATATATTCCCCAAATTATTCAAGATCATCTCTCCATCTCTAACCTTCTAACTTTCTGTCTTGGAGTAACAAGTTAAGTTACCTCACACGTTTCACGTACGATTTCATTTTCAAGTTTTTTTTTCACGGCTCTTTGGACTGTCATAGCTGAAGCTCGTCTCTCACGTGCCAAAACGTCTTATGGATTGAGTTGGATCTTTTCTAATTGATCTCTTTAGCTCTAAGTTGAAATGATGATCCCTCTTCCTGTTGTGTCCGCCAGTTCCAGTTTACCGTTTACAGTTCTACCGTTCCCTCTTTTTTAAACAAATTTCTGTTTTTAAATAAACAACCTTTACACGATCTTTCTCGAACGATCATATCTGCTCGTAGCGTATCTTAACGTAAACAAAAAAATTGGTAGCAAAGTCAAAATACTGTCAAATTACTGTTTTTCGTTTCTTTTGTTTTGTTTTGTTTTGTTTTTTTTTGTTTTGCTAACCAGACCGCTTCATCTGTAGCCATAAAATTGTATTCAAAATATTTAGATTTCTTCATTAAATAACCTATAATGGTGAAATGACGATTCTGTGTATAATAAAGGGTCGATTCCTGTCGGAGGACACATATTTTTATACGAAATTTCTCGGGCATTCACGCCGGTAAATGTAATTAATACTGTTTATTATAAACAGAGTATTTAATTAAATTGTATCTATAAAAATAACGTATAAACAGAAAATATATTAAATAATTGTCGGACTTAGTCCATTTCATAATATATATATATATATATATATATATATATATATATATATATATATATATTAAATTAATTAGCTATTTTTGCCGTCAGTCATAAATTTTACTTAAATAATATTTAAATATAAATTTTTTAAAAATTGTGACCTAGTAATATACATACTTATACTTGATGTGAAAATAATTCTACACACTGTAAGTGATTCTAATACATTTACTTGTTCTTAAAAGAAATATAATATATTAAAAATTAAAAGTGTAAATATTTTTCAAATCATAGTTAAATAAAACGTAATCTAAAAAAAAAATCTTTAAATATACAAATAGAAAAAATGCCGTAAGAATTTTTGCCGTTAACAATAAAATTTTTTTAAAAAATCCAGACGACATGCATTTAACGGATGTCAGATTTCATTGAAAAATACATCCCTACCCCTACCAAAACGTAACTAATAACTGATACATCAAAATACAGCGATATTTCTCTGTATCCTTGGAAATGTGAATTATGATTTTAGCTGTGTCTTTAAAACCCAGTAATTTTAAAAGTTACTCCAAAATTCGCTTGAGGATGAAATGGAACTAATGTCTTTAATTTAATTACAAAATTAAATTCGAAGCTTTCAGCTTCCATTTTTGAAACATGGTTAGAACTGTGTAGCGAAAAAAAACATATTTTAAATCAATTAATTTATAATATATATATATATATATATATATATATATATATATATATATATATATATATCAGTACTAGATTAGCGGCAACTGCTCAATATTTTACAGTTCCATCGGTGAGAAGTAAATTCCACTCAAACAGCTTCGTCCCGCGGACCACTGCTCTGTGGAACCGACTCCCAAGAGGATGTTTCCCCGATCACTGCAATATTAACCTGTTCAAGTCTAGGGTTGGCCGTTATCTTCCCCTTCTATCCGCACAAATTGCCGCTTAACGTAATCCACTACCTTGAGCGACCCCGAGCCTAGTACAAGTATATTTAGTTATAAAATTGAATTTTTTTTTAAGAATGACTTTTTTGTTATTTATTTCGAATCTGGCCGTTTGCGGTTTTTAAAGAACCGATTGTTTCGTTGATGGTTTTCGTTATTAAGTTTCATAGTTATTCGAATAAAGCAATTTTCTACCCTAAAGGTGGTAACTATGTTAGCATTTAGATCACAGCTTGAGAATAAATGGAAGTAAAGCAACGTTAGCACTTTTAATATCATATTTAGGAAATCTTGCAAATATTGTAAATCATATTATAATATGTTGTATAAGAAATGAAAGGCAACCGCATTTTAAAACATATCAAACTGCTTTGATCATGGCAATTTCGTTAATACCATTTTATAGGATTCACAAATCTCTCAAATAAAGAAATGAAGCTGAGTGTCATTGGTGCTAAAGCATAAATTACTAGTGTCGCTCCGAAGGTAATGTCTCTTATTTTATTTGGGCCCACAATGTCAAAAGTGGATGTTTGTTATATGGTAATAAAAGGTTAACATTCCAACCAATAACCCATAGTATTTTTGGTTTGTTGTTTTGCTATACATAGCAGTCTGTCAAAATGGTGTCTGATATGAAACTCCGTACAAACCAGTAGTTTATTGTTGCATTCCTCTATACGAAAAAAAAAGCAAAAACAAAAACATGATCCATTGGTATTCATCGACTCTTGTTGAACGTTTAAGTAGACCAAACAGTGGACTTGAGCACAGTTAGACAGTGGGTGATGCGTTTAGCTTCGTTGACAGTGATGTGTGTGACAAAGTATGATACGGGAGAGCCAACACAGCCGTCAACCCACAAAATACTGAACCCTTGTTCATCGATAATGATTATGCACAGAAATAGCGGGAAACATGCCGCAATCCAACGATGTTATTGTGCTTGCTGTGTGGAATGTAGTTTCCATGGAAATAAATAAGAGTCGTTACTTTCGGAGCGCCTCACGTGTAATGGGAAAAATGAACAATGCATGACGCGCTTGTCTCGATCCGTTCGCGAAACGTGTTTGATCTGAAATATGGCAGCAAAATGAAAGCGAAAGGGAATCGAATTTTTTTCCTTTATATTTTTATAAGATCGACTGCCCATTCCCAAATTTTAAACGAAAGAGAGAAAAGAAAAAATAAGAGAGAGTAGAAAAGGAAAGAAGGAAAGAGATGAGAAAAAGAAAAGAAATAGAGAGAGAAAAGAAAAATAAGAAAGAGTAGGAAGAGAGATAATAAAAATGAGAAAGTAGAAAGAAAGAGAATAACAAATTAAAAGATTGAAAAAAGAGACGAAACAAATAAGTGAAAAAAATATCAAAAAAGAGAAGGATAAAATAAAAGTGTGAGAGAGAAGAGACAGAGAAGAGAGAGAGGGGGGAAAGAGAAGCGAAAATAAAAGAGAGAAGACGAATAAAATGGCGAAAAGGCGGAGAAGATAAGAATTGAGGCAAGAGATAGCACACAATATAGACAGAAATAAGAAAAAAGTAAGATAGATAAATAGATATGAATAGAATAAGATAGATAGATAGATAGATAGATAGATAGATAGATAGATATGAATAGACTAAGATAGATAGATAATAGATAGATAGATAGACTAAGATAGATAGATAGATAGATGTGAATAGACTAAGATAGATAGATAGATAGATATATGAATAGACTAAGATAGATAGATAGATAGATAACTATATAGATAGATAGATAATAGATAGATGAATGATAGATAGATAGATGATGAATAGATAGACTAAGATAGATAGATAGATAGATGAATGAATAGACTAAGATAGATGAATGATAGATAGACTAAGATAGATAGATAGATAGATGGATGGATAGATAGATGGATGGATATGAATAGACTAAGATAGATAGATGGATGATAGATAGATAGATAGATAGATAGATAGATGGATGGATAGATGAATAAGATAGACTAAGATAGATAGATAGATGGATGGATAGATGGATGGATAGATGGATAGATGGATGAATAGACTAAGATGGATGGATAGATAGATGGATAGATGGATGATGGATGGATGGATGGATGTGGATAGACTAAGATGGATAGATGGATGGATAGATAGATAGATGAATATGATAGATAGATAGATAGATAGATAGATAGATAGATAGATAGATAGATAGGAAAGACAAAGGATACAAATAAGAGAAACAAAAAGAACATACAATAAGAGAGAGAAGGAACCAGTAAATGCGTTAAGGCAGAGAGGAAAGAGAATTAAAATAAATAAGAGAGAGAAAGGGAAAGGATAGAAAAAGAGACGATAAATAAGAGAGAAAGTAAAGAGTGAGATGACACTAAAAGAAAGAAAAGAAAGAAAGGGACAAATACGAGTGAGGAAGAAAATATAAGTGCATGGTAATTATGGAAGAAACATATTTAAAGTTAACTTCGTCTAACATAAGAACACAGTTTTGAAGTTTTAAAACAATAGAGAACCTTTGTAGCTGAAATAGTTGAGGTTTCACTTTTCCACAGTCAATGTTTGAGACCATGCTTCGATGACTGGCGCAACACAGTCTTCTTCCTCCACATTTTTCTCCACTGATTTAGACGGTGAAAAGCTTAATAAACCTCAAAATCCAAGATTAGAATACTGATTTTAAAGATAGGTACATCTTCCACACTTGAATAATAGGCACAACACAATCTTTTTACTCACGTCTCTTATCGCTCCTATTTAGCCTTGTGTCAGAGTAAGCCAATTTAAAATTTGATGATCTACTCCGAGGATTGGTTAGATGCATATTTGCCGTTAGTACATGTGGGTTCGAGCCCAAGTGAAAGCCAAGATTTCGAACGATGATTTTCTACGTAGTTAGATTTCCCTGCTGGTGTAATTGGTGTAAAATAATGTTTCCCCTTCTCATTCTCCGTTGTCATAGTATCAGACTAAGATTTGTGTACATGTTAGTCTCGTAGACTCCCTTGTGGATCATAAGCTCACAGCCTCCCACACTCGGTGTTGCTGCTTTAGTTTCTGCAGCAAGCTGGAATTTTTAATACGATTTTTCGCCCAATAAATGTCCCAAAAGTCACTCAAGGTATAGGGTGACTAAAAGAGATTGTTTTCTGAGCGAAAGAGGAAGAGGTTGACTCGTTGATTTTGTTTAGCAGTACATCAACCTCTATGGATAATTTAATGCCATAATCTAAGTATTTTGAATACAATTTTATGGCTTCAGCTAAATATATTTTATACATAATTTTATAGTTTATATGTTTTTTAGATATATAATTTGTAGATCATAAAATGTATTGTTGGTGATTTTACTAGAAAAATGTATTTTTACATTTTTTTTTAGTGTTGCATTGATTGTCATTTTGCTATAAAAATCTATTGTTGCTCATTTTATTAAAAAATGTACCGATTTTTGTTGGAGAGTTCATTATTTGCCCATAGTTGTGACCCTAACAAGTGCTACCACTCTGGGGCAGCGTGGACCTGGGAACACCAGCAATTAAGAGGTGGTTCTACGCTCCTCAAAACCTCCTAATCAGTAGCCTTGCTGCTGGATGTAGTTTATCGTCATACCCAGGACGAAAGAGGAGAAGGTAAGAAGAACAGACTATGAGGATATGTAGGGTAGGTAACGGTTGATCACAGGTTTGAAGAGGTTAAGATTGGAGTGGACGAGGAAACAATCTCTCGTGAGTCTCTTCCACAGCGCAGCGTCTTTTAGGGGGAACCTATCCTGATGAAATTTCCCTCTTACTGATGAAATACGAAGAGCTTGAGGATAATTCAACTCCTTGGATGTGGCATGGCAGGTCTGAATTGGTGGAACTAAAGAATGTAACTTAGAACATTTTCTATGGAAATAGCGATGACGTAACGGTAGGATTACGATGTTTTGTATGTGAGAAAGGGATTGTAAGGTAGAAAATAATTCATCACTCACAAGGCCTTGTAGAAGCTTTTTAATTCTTTTAAGGCTTGAGAAGTGATGATTGTGCACCTCCAGCCCAAATATGGCAGCAACGCAACACTTCTGGTCTGAGCTGATTCTTGTAAAGATAAAGCATGGTAAACGAAGCCAGGTGCTTTCTGGAACAGTACAAGGAACCGACCATTTTACCAACAATTTTTTAATCATTTCGCCCCAAGCAAGGTAACAAAGCCACTAAGACGTAAAGGGTGACTGAGTGTTAGTGAATATTTGAAAAACTACTATTAAGGAGAGAGGACAATAAAAGAACAAGAGAGAAGATAACGACTGACATTGCATTTAAATTTTTGAAATTCAAAGTTGGCTGAAAAGCACCAAACCGGAAGAGAGTTCCACATGCGAGAAGTGCGATAGAAGAAACTGTTAACATAAAACTTACGGTTGCATCTAGATATTTCCAACTGTAAAATAATGAAACTTTACCGCCAATTGCGCTTAAATTCATAAAGTTTAGATAGCATAACGGAAACTTCATCAGAACAATTACCATAAAAAAAATTTATAGAAAAGGCACAGGAAAGCTACATTACGGCGGGGGAGGGGGGATTAACTAAAGCCGAGATGCCAGGTCTGGGCCAATAACATTACAAGAGCACCAGACTAGATACGGCAGCAATATTCAAAGTAAGGACGAATGGTAGACATATAAATATATGATAGATCTTTAGCAATGGATCGTATACATGTGTTAAACATCTGAGAGCTAGGTGAAGCTGAATCTTAGTAAACGTTCAATGCAAAGAGAGGGTGGGTAATGGGAGAGAATGCAGTTAATTGATGAGAAATAGTTACTAGTCTATCTTGTAACTTTCACACCAGTTTTCCCCCTATTGAGCGGATAGGTACCCGCTCCAGTAAAGGGTGGAGGTATTTTTGCTAATTCCACGTCCAACACATTTTTTATAGTAAAAAAAATTTTAAAAATTACCAGCAATATATTTGGAGAAAAAAAAATTAATAAAGCTGATAAGAGAATAAAATTCCGACATTTAGTGACCCATAAGGAGTTGATATGCCGTTAAACAAACAGGCAACTGTTGTGGCCTTGTTAGGGGCCAGAAATAAAGACACAAGAGCGGAATTGAGTTAAACAATTATATTAACAGAAACAGTAATACAAATATATACAAACGAGAGTGCTACAGCAAGAATGTTCGGTCCGACTGTCAGAGCTGACTGCTGGAAACTTTCATCTCCAAAAAGGCAGTACCTGCTCCTATTTATAGTTGGGAGAGTCCATGTGTGCGTGGGTGAATTACAATAACAACAACTCATTTGCCAGAGACGAAACGTCGCAAGCTCTCACTGCTCTATCTCTCTTTCCATGTAAAGTTTTAAAAAGAAATACATTCCTTGGTTCCACCAGTTCTTATCTTTGCGTCGAAGACCCGCCATGCTACGCACTTTATAGCGAATTATCCTCATTCCTTTCATAGATTCCTTTGGCGAGATGTAAGTTCCACTCGAACAGCTTCGAACAGCTACTTTGTGGAACCACCCACCAAGACGATGCTTTTCCGATTACTATAATCTTAACCTGTTCAAGTATAAGGTTAACCGTTATCCTCCGCACATATCCCCATAAACTGTACCTCTTACACTATAACCATCTACCTCGAATGGCTCTTGAGCCTTGTACAGAATGAACATTATTGTAAAAAATATTCAATTAGAGAAAAAAGTTAACAAGTGCTTCTTTTATATTACCCAGTTCCTTAAGAAAAATAATTCTCAGACGAATTACATTCCTTAACTTTACCAGTTCTAAACTTCGTGACTAAGACCCAACATGGCACGCACCTTGTAGCGAACCACCTTCATTCCCTTCATCGATGAGATGTAAGTTCTACTCGAAGAGTTTCTTCCCGTGCTTTGTGGAATCGACACCCAAGATGATGCTTCCAGGTCACTACAATCTAA
The DNA here is from genome assembly GCA_903632075.3 of Acanthosepion pharaonis. Taxonomy (NCBI): domain Eukaryota; kingdom Metazoa; phylum Mollusca; class Cephalopoda; order Sepiida; family Sepiidae; genus Acanthosepion; species Acanthosepion pharaonis. Next base: position 1,619,582 of record CAHIKZ030002744.1, on the reverse strand, counting down.
ATACAAGTCGAGGGTTAACCGTTACGTTCGCCACATATCCCCATAAACAGTGCGTCTATAACTCTCTAACTCGAGTAGCTTTTGCGTCTTGTACAATGTGAACATCATTGTAAAAAACATATATTTTCGTGCATGTCTTAAAGCAATGATTAATCTCACAAGTTATGAGAGATTCACAATTGTGCATACACATGTGCGCTTACGTGCAACTCTTTAGTAATCTCAGTACAACTCTGTGTGTGTGTGTGTGTGTGTGTGTGTGTGTGTGTGTGTGTGTGTGCATGAGCGCATGTGCCAAGGATTCAAATAATAATCACAATCAATGCGAAATCGATATATCGATTTACTGTAGAGGATTTATTTTTTTCTTTTTCTTTTGGACGGCACACATTATTAAAATATGTCATTAAAAAAAGAAAAAAAGGAGTGACTCAAGGCTTTATTGCTTTATATAATGACCGACATAAAAGGTTTTATTCATTCATATATATTCATACACACACACACACACACACACACACACATATATATATATATATATATATATATATATATATATATATATATATATATATGTGTATGTATGTATACTTAGGCAGCAAGAATTCATGCAAACAAGTTTTATTAAATTCTACCGACAAGGTCTGTCTGTTTATTGTTTTATTACATTTTTCCAGCTTGTGTATAAGTTGCCATACATCCGGATCATATTTGTGGATAAAGTTTTTCATGTTTTGTTTGAGAAGATTTGGTCATCTCTAGTTTTTATCAGAAACGTTCCTATTGTGAATACCACAGAGAAAAAGATTCTGTTAGGTTCATACTGGAATTTTAGGAATGCTGCATTTCTAATTTATTTCTGTGTGTCTCTCATCAATACGCGGCCGACAACATTGCAGCCATAGAAGGGAAACTACAGGAACTCCAAGACAAAATGGTAAAAGAAAGAGAGAAGAAAGTACTAACCATTAATTGTAAGATGACAGAACTTATGCTTATTAGCAAAAAAGACTGTCCAAGATGTGAGATCGAGATTGGCGATTTCAAGATGAAGCCATTGCAGAAATTTAGCTATTTAGGGAGTGCTGTAACAGTTAACAAAAATGTGGCACAAAAACACTAAGGTGCATTGGAATCGCGAAAGATGCTTTCCAAAAACTAAACACAGTATTAAGAAACAAGAAAAGTTCGTTAGAAACAAAGGAAGGGGTGCTGAAATGCTATGTAATATCAATCTTCCTATATAGCAGCGAATGCTGGACAAATTTACTAATAGACTAACAAAAGATTTCAGACAATAAATATGAGGTCCTACAGAAAGATGCTGAGAATGCCATGTACAGAACTTGTGAGCCACGAGGAATTTTAAAGGAAAATAGAAAAAAAAGATAGTTGTAATTAGAATAAAAAAAGACAGTTGAAATATCTGGGCACATAAAGAGGAAAGAAGGCTTGGAAAATTTGAGACTCTCAGGGCATATTGCTGGCAAACGTTTTACGCTGACATGAAATGGAAACAGTATATTGAATCAATTGCTAACCCTGCAGCTAGGATAGTTGGTTCACTGGGTCGTGCTAGAGAATTTTTCTCTCCGGAATCTATCTTACATATTTATAAGTCTACCATTCGTCCTTGCTTTGAATATTGCAGTCACATCTGGTCTGGTGCTCCTGCTATACATTTACAGATTCTTGGCAACATCCAAAGAAGAAACTGCAATTTTATTGGTCTTGACCTGGCATCTCAGCTTTAGTCCTTTTCCCATCACTGTAACGTAGCTTCCCTCTACCTTTTCTATAAAAACGTTCGTGGAAATTGTTCTGATGAACTTTCCTCTATTGTACCTAGACTTTATGAATTTAAACGCTGTACTTGATTGGCGGTCAGGTCTCATCATTTTACAGTTGAAATGGCCAGATGTAACCGTAAGTTCTAATGGTTTCTTCTATCGCACTTCTCACTTGAGGAACTCACTTCCGACTTGTTTTCCAGTTAACTTTGATTTTCAAAAATTTAAATGCAATATCATTAGTCATCTTCTGTCTTCTTAATTCTTGTCCTTTTCTTGTCCTTTTCTCTTCAATAGTATATTTTTCTCATCTTCTCTAACATTCGGTACCCTTTAGTGCCTCAGTGGCTTGCTTGGGATGAAATGATTTTTAAAAATGGGAAAAAGCGAGTCACTTCCCTAACTAGCTGTGTACAAATGGATGACAAAACGGCGACTGAGAGGGATTGTGTAGCGTCAAAAATTACCTAGTGCTACAAAAGACTAGAAGTTGTGTGGAATTATTTTTGCCTACGTCCCGAAAACACACGGCACATAAAAGATTTACAAGTGATGTTCTTTGCAAGACGGTTTCAAAAATAGAAAATTCTTCCGCTTGGAGTTACAGAGCTTGCCAGCAGCTTGCCGCGGGGATATCACATTCTTTAAATATTTTAAAATGCCATTTCATATAACGGAATATGTGTTTAATGAGGATACTTTAATCTGTATCATAATAATATGTTTCGGTGAATAGTAAGTTCAGCGACGAGTGTATGTGGTGGTAGTGTGATCAGTGTAAGAATATAAAGTCACGAGAATTCATGAGCAACATTGTCTTTACATAAGAGTGATTTTTGAGGGATCATATTGTGGGTAATGATTAGGTGAGATATTTTAAACTTTCTGAGATAAATGAACTGTTACTATAAGCGTTATATTGATTGGGTAAACGCGTGTGAATAGACATGCTTTTTTTAATGTGAAATGGATGTCTACGAGACTAGAGATTGTAGTTTAAATTCGAAAGACTGTCTTAAAATTCCTTAGTAGACGTTAATTCTGAGTGACAAAATGTAGATGTTGTATTTGTCGTATTGTTTTGCTGTTTGTAAACTAACTTCCTCTTCTCTCACCGTCTTTCGTACACTTCATCTTATTTTTCTCAACTCCCGTCCTATGAACGCCGTGATTTTGCGTTGATTTTTTTTTTTTTTGCCAGCTTAAAAAACAATATATATATTAATATAATTTAAAATGGGATGCGACCTGTTCGGATACATTTTCGGTCGGTAATTTGATCAGTTCCGCGGTTGAGCCAGGTTCCGTCGCCCGGGACGCAGAGATGAAAAAAATAGTTAAATATTCTTCTCTTGATGATAGATTTTTTTTACTCCTGTGGCAGTGGAGACTTCAGGGGTTTATTGTCCCTCGTTCGATGGCGTTCCTTCGGAGGATTGGCGCGATTGCGTCTCGATTAAGGGACGTGCCTCGCGAAACGGCGTGGTTCTTGCAGTGTGTCTCACTGGCCATGGTTCGGGATAATGCTTTCTCCATCATTGCGGCTGGCAGAGGTTAGAAAAAATTGTTTATTGTTACGTTGTTCTGGAATTGTCATCAGTGGTCTACTGTACTTGTTTTGTTTCAATAAATTTTAATTTGTTAAAAAAAAAAAAGTATATATATATATATATATAGCTTCCACACGAGACTCTTTTTACGTACAGACGCCAATGAAATCTTTTTTTTTTTTTTAACTACAGAGATAAAATAAAATAATTTATAAAATAAAATTTACCTGAGTTCGAATTTTGGCTGTTTGGAAACGCGTTTCGTAAGAGGTTTTTTTTTTCATATTTTATTATTCCCTTAGATAGATAGATAGATAGATAGATAGATAGATAGATAGATAGATAGATAGATAGATAGATAGATAGATAGATAATGTATGCATTAATATCATAGATAGATAGATAGATAGATAGATAGATAGATAGATAGATAGATAGATACCCCCACCCGAAAATCGCAAGAGATCATCTTATAGCTCAGTTGTGCATGAACATAGCTGTGCCTTTCACAGATAGATAGATAGATAGATAGATAGATAGATAGATAGATAGATAGATGGATGGATGGATGTTAGTAGGATATGGAATCTGAACAAAAGCCCCCAAATCAGACAGCAGGGAATACCTTTTTACTGTCTTCGTTAAATAGATAAGTAGGTACCATCACCAAATCGGAATGAAAGACAAATTTGTTTGTGTTTGTTTTTTGATTATATAAAAAATATACATAGAGAGATATATATATATATATATATATATATATATATATATATATATATATATATATATATATATATATATAGAGAGAGAGAGAGAGAGAGAGAGAGAGAGAGAGAGAGAACATATTTATAAAAATAGTATGACAAATTGGAAAAAAAAAATTGAAATTACCAGTGTCTCTCGTTTCGTGCGCATGTGTAGATGTGGCAACATAAACAAAGCCCAGTCGGATGAAACACGTCACAATTTTTTTTTTCCAATTTTCCATACTATTTTTCTAAATACTGTTTGTTGATATATAAAATTATATATCGTTATATCATGTAGAACACAGATAGATAGATAGATAGATAGATAGATAGATAGATAGATATATAGATAGATAGATCTATAGAACATGTATATATATAGGTGTGAATGTGTAGCACATATATGCATATAGACCAGACACACTCACAATATATATATATATATATATATATATATCAGAGAGGGAATATATAGAGAACGCACACACATATATATATTGAAATATATATATATAACGCACGTATATAACACATATATATAGAACACACGCACAAACATATAGAGAGAGTGGACACATACACACACATATATATATTGAAACCCGGACAGTTACGTTATCAGACAAACGTCATACCAACTGTACAACGGGGTTCGGGACAACGTGTTTCAATTCTCGGTAGTGGATACGCACTGCTGATGAGACGAAACGGCCGTTCAGTGTTTTCTGTATTCTGTTGAGGTTTCTTCTAGACTCGATGAATTACTTCATTATAATTATCTCAAATCCTCCTCCTAATAATAATAATATCACTTATATATCCTTGCTTGAACCGGCTTCTAATGCTCTGGATGGAGCGGCTTGGGGATAGTAGTCGTGGCTTGTGGGGGCACAGTCTTACGGCTGAGGGAAACTCGGATGAGTTCCACCACGGAATATAGCGAGACTAATTCGCTACCTCTTCGTCACCGAAGCCCGTTGGTAAAGTTGGTCAGACGTTGCCTGAGAACGTAACTGTCCAGGTTTCAATTCTTGGTAGTGGATGCGCACTGCTGATGCAATCCCAAATATAGAATGAAACGGCCGTCCAGTGCTTTCTGTTGAGGCTTCTTCTAGACTCGATGAATTACTTAATTATCCTTCTAATAATTTCTATCACATAGACACACTTATATATATATATTCTAATAAGGGATACAAACTAGTTCTACTTTTATATTGTTTTGGTTCAAGAAAAATATGTATGCAAAATACTTTTTAAATTCAAGAAAATTTTAATGCATTTCCCCATCTTGTCTAATGTTTAGAACATTATAAATTTAACAATGTGTGACGTCGATTATGTGCCACTTACAACAAATAAAAAGCCGCTTGCGGTATTATATAAATTGAGTCCTTATGTTTATTTATTATTGAATACATTTAATGCACCATTTCCTAGGCTGAAAAATATTTTATTTAATATAAGTCTTGGCGGGTTTATGATTATAGCCTCATGACTAATCTTGCTTTTTACAGTTTATGCTTTCTCCCTCTGTGTTGCTAACACATTAATGTCCACCGTAAAATCCCGTTTTTTTTTTGTTTTTTTAATAGAATTTTTTTTTAAATTCGTTTATAATTAAATCATTCTAAAAAGGCTCAGTATTAATATTTAAAAAGTTCGGTATTAATTATAGGTTTAGCAATATTATTGGTCCTGGCTTGGCGTCTCGGCTTCAGTCATTTCCCCACCTCCGTAATGAAACTTCCCTGTGCCTTTTCTATAAATACTTTCATTGTAACTTGTCAGATGAACTATACGCTATGGTACCTAGACTTTATGAATTTAAGCACATCACTTGATTGGCAGCAAGGTCTCATCAATTCCCAGTTGAATTGGCTATATGTAACCGTAATTTCGATGACCCCAACGTTGAGAGCACAATGGCCGACCACGGGTCCTTCCTAGTGATTAACAGTGGTATCCAGCTGGAGAAACATTGGCTCAAATCACATCCACATTCAATGCAGAACGGACTGAACGCATATTCAGCAAGTCAGTTCAAAATTCAGAAGGCCCACCTGGATGCACTTAATTAACACAATAGACAAAACTTGTCAAAAAGGCATCGTGCAGGCTGGTCATGATGCCATAATGGTTTCGAGTACATTCACGTGGAATAGGTTGAATTCGTTCGTTCACTTAAATACATCATGTACCTCAACAATGAAAGCTAAATTCATCGTTTTTTCCGAACCCAATTTGCCTTGGATTTGAAGAACATTGTTAATTAGGAAATGCTTAATTAGCGACTCTTGTACCAAATAAAAATGCCGTTTGGAATAAACATGCTAGTGAGAATTTTTAAACTGATAGTAGTAGTTAAGTTCGCCTATCGTCTGGTTAACAGTCCTCACCGGTCTTTTGAACAGAACTAGATGTTTTCCGCTTGTTCTCTGTTTAAGATTGGGTTTCCAGTTCCTTCTAAAGTCTACTTCAACTCGATATTTCTAACGACTCTGAAATGTTATTTACTGTTTGTTATTATTTTCCTCAATAGGAGTAGATAGGTTCGCCTCTCATCCAGTTCACACTCCTCGCCGGTGTTGTGAACCTCTACCCCTGTCCAAAAGGACCGGAGAGGAATGTCAACTAGATGATAGGCGTACCTATCTACTTATATTGAGGAAAATAATAAATAAATAGTAAATAACATCTCAAATTTGATCTTCAGAAATTTAAATGCAATGGTTATCTATTGAATTGGCTATATGTAACCGTAAGTTCGATGACCCCCAACGTTGACAGCACAATGGCCAACCACGACCGACTCTTATTAGTAACCCCTTGTGGTTTTACTGCCTTGCTTGGACAGAATTCGATTTTTTAAAAAATCGAAAGACATTTAAACAAATTTTATTCTATATCCAAGAATTGTGACAGTTCAGTTACAGTGAAATGTTTTCTATTTGTTAGACCGAAGCCTAAAAACATCCAATCATTTAAGCAATTTCAGTACAAATTCTTAAAATTAAGCAACTGTACAAAATTCGAAGTTGCTTATTAAAAAAAAAAAAAATAAAAAAATAAAATAAAAATAAAATTAAAAAATACATGCTTGTTCCGGTCACACAGCCATGGAACATATTTAAAATTTTGGAAGTGTATTGAAATATACGGATAAAACTGATTAAGTTAATTGAAGAGCAATTAGGCAGCACCCATTGTATCTTGGTAATCATTAATACGCAATGAGTGTGTCATGCGTATGATTTCTTTTTTTGTAAATTGTGAATCTTTCTTTGTATTTCCTAAAGTGAGCAAACAAAACAACAAAAAAAAAAAAAAAAATGAAATTATAAAAGAATAATAATGCGGTGTCACTTTATAAATGGCTGACAACGTACCAAGCGAGAAAAGATATTTTCGTCTTAGTGAACAGGATCCTGCTCAATTCGTAGTGACGGAAAGGGAACCATTGTCCGAAATTTGCTGAAGAAAAAAAAAAATCATGACTCCGCAAAAATATTATTGATCTATTTTCATTCGGAAGATAAGATTTTTTATCGCATGACCGTAGAAACAAGGGGGGAGTTGAAATAAAAATTGTAATGATTTTCAAGGTAGGCAAGTCCTCTCTACATGTCGCAGTAAAATTTTATGGTGGACTTTTGTTATATAAAATTCCGAAAAAGAAAAGAAAAAGAGAGAAAGATGTTCCTAGCATGTAAGACTTAAAAATCAACTTGAAAATAGTCTTAACCAATACAGTGTAATCCGGATATAAGAGAGATTTTCTCTGGTCCCAAATTAGAGCCTGTGTTAATGTATATAAAATAGACCAAACCCGGATATGAGAGACGTCTTCTCCGGTCCCGACAACTCTTATATCCGGGTTACACTGTATATACAAAATTAAAAAACAAACACTTCCGGTTGAACCATAAAAAATTTCATGCAATCATCAAGTAGGCGGTATATATATATATATATATATATATATATAAAATAACGATTCAAGTATTTTCTAGATATTTTCGTCTTAGTGAATTATTTTCTCTTCATCAGAAAATCATTTTATGTCATAATTGTGCTTTAATCGCGCTTCTTCATCCACAGTATCTTTGCATTCAGTTTCCTACGTTTCATCTTGGCAGATCTGTTATCACAGTGTGGAATATCTAATAACAAATATGACAAACAAAAAGGAAAAATAATCTAAATTAAATTTGCTAAATTATATACCAAAAACAAAATTTCCACATTTAAAGTTCCCAGCGTTGTTGCGTCGACGAAAAACCAACCTAATCCAATGAAATCTTAAGGGACGAAACGAGTCACACGAAAACTTGTGCACAGCTTTCCCCCCCAAAACTTCCTCTCTATATACATATATATATATATGCGTTCTTATGCTTCGAAGAGAGAAAATTAGCCAAGAACGTTATTCATAATCTGAAATTAAATTTCCATACAATTTTTGAAAAATCTTAAACACTAATTTATTTGCTTAAGGCTCGTGCTATATTAAATATTCTTTATCCTCGTTAACAAAACGAGGAATCAACATTAGGCTATGAATTTATTTTTGACATGAGGAGAGCTTTAACAAATACATAGTTATTAAAATAATCATTTAATCCCATAAACGGTTAAAATAAAGTTGAAAAACATTTCAATATTTAAATCAAACATGATCACCAAGCGAAACAAAAATTTGATATAGGGTGAATAAAATGTGTATGAATAAGAAAACACCTTAGACTATTTGCGAGCGTTCCGAACGAGTCACTTTTATATGACTACGAAATTAAACGTGACTTATGGAAAAAAAGTCCATTAAAAGATTCAGAAGACTCGATTCATTTGCCCGGGGTGACGGTCTTGGAGATGGTGACCGACACTTAACAAGTGGCGAAAAAACTCCGTCTATCATGTTATTCCTCCTAATTTTTTCGAGGCTTACGTCAGACATGATTGTCGCAGAAAGACACGACTTCGAGATAAGAGTAGTTATTGAAGGTCGCTGCTCCGGGTCTATTTGTAACATAGACAACACCAAACGTCTCAGTTTCTCCCCAACCCACGACGGCAAAGGTTCGAATTTACCCCTAACTACCTCCCATAAGCTAGTGAAAGGAGTTACTAAGGTTATCATTTCATAGAGCATAACGCCTAATGACCAAATATCAGCTTTCCTCGTATATGGAGCACGTTTGAGCACCTCGGGTGACATATATATAGGTGTCCCAGCAACAGTGTAAGCCAAGTCAGCCCGGGAGGACAGCTGACGAGCTACACCAAAATCGCCGATTTTTATCATGTTCTTATGTAAGAATATATTTTTGGGTTTCAAGTCACGATGGATTATGTTTTTACTATGAATATATTCCACCGCCACGGCTATCTGACTGAAAAAGGCCAAGATTTGATAGTCGAAGAAGGAGCTTTTAGAAGATCGCTTCCAGTCGATCACCTGGCTAAGATCACCCCAGTCGCAATATTCCATCACGATACACAAATCGCCTTGGCTGGTAAAAGAGTCGACGTACGATACGATTAGCGGATGACGCAGACGACGAAGAAAGTCGATTTCTTTACGAGATTCTGTGTCTGAACGACCACCTTTGATTTCTTTCATGGCGAATTTCTGTTCGGAAGTTGAAGTAACGAGGTATACAGAGCCAAATGCGCCGGTCCCGAGTAACTTGTGTTTCGTGTAAGGCGACATTGCCGGTAAAACAATAAACAAGATTTATCCCAACTTTGTCGGGTCGTTTTTAAGCTGAAATCAAAAATGAAACTGGCTTTAAAAAACAAATTGGAAATGGCTAACGAGATAAAATAAACAAAGCGAGTTCATTTTAAAGTATAACGGAATAACTTATTCACAGGGTGGGTTCTCACTTTTTGCTGTGGCTGGAAACTAAACAGAAAATTAAATTTTGTCTCCTTGGTCTCAAATTATCATTTCTTTTTTGCCTTTCGTTTTCTACAATTTATCAACGCTTGGCAGATTATTTAAAGCCAGAAAATAGTTTCAGATTGTAATAATATTTTGGATTAGATAATATTGATTTAGTTATAAAAGTTTTACGAATTAAGCCATGACTAGGGATAGAAGAGGTGGATCTATACTTTTCCAAACGGTATTTACGCGTAAGTGAATATGACAAACCCAACCTATTAAAAATTCCATTATCCATTAGTAAATCTAGGCTGACAGCACCTGGTACTCTCAAGCGGTCATCCATCTAAGTAGTGACTAGGCTCGACGTTGCTTAACTTCGGTGATCGTACGTGAACAGGTGATTTAACGTGAAGTAACCATAAGCATTATCATTTGTCATTAATTTTCAAAATAAATAAAATGTTATCCTCTTTTCTTTTCAAAACATTAGCTTCTAAATGGAATACGGAGAGAATGTGAGTGGTTTGCTACAATCTGAGTGGCATGGAATGGTTCTAGCCGTAAAGGTTAGACCTGGCTGAGCCAAGGAATTGCAGTTCGATCGAACATTTTCCATGGAAGTAGCGATAGAGCAGTGAGAGACTCGCCACATCCCCCCCCCTGTGAGAGAGAGAGGTTGGCGGGTGGAAAATAATTCTCCTCCAACAAGGACTCGGAGACGCTTTTAAACTCTATCACGACTGGAAAGTGAAGACTGGGGCAGCTCCAGCCCAAATATGGCAACAGTACTTTTTGGCCTGATCTGACTCTTATAAAAGTCGAGGATAGCACGAGGAGTCAGGTACTTACTATAGCGATTGAGAAACCGACCATTTTTCCTGTATGTTTAGCGATCGTATCTACGAGTTCCATTTGAGGTCAGGGGTGAGTTTAAGGCCCAATAGTCTCCCAAGGCCCGGAGCCTCCCTGGGGGGGGGGACATTCGTTTATCGTGACTGACGGTAGTTCGGCTTCCGATGTGGAAATTTTTTTTCTCGGTCTCATTCCAAAAATTCAGTACAGGCGAAACAAAAAATAATGTACTCTTAAAATCAAAACAAAAACATATTTGCAATAGGATAAGTGATCTAAAAATGATTCATTTCATGAAAGTATCAGATAAAATAATATCCAGAACGAAGAATATTTAAATGTTAATATCTGATTTAGTCCCACCACCACCACTTTTAACATCTGATTCAAGTCTTCCCTCCACTTCGACATTTTAACATAGGATTCTGTTCGTTTAAAATTTTAAGAGGAGGAGACACATAGAAACATATTATAAAAAAATATATTTAATTTATTTTTTATCTTTGTCATTTTAAAATGTAATGTTAAAATCATTTTAACCGCCGATACAAAATTTTATGAGTCAGTTCTGAAAAGTTCTCAGTACAATCAAGAAGCCAAGAAATTCTCACATTATTAATGTTCGGCCATTTAGTCAGATTTAAAGAAATCAATTGGGCCCAGAATTTTTCAGTACTTTCACGTATATACTGGAGATAGAATAAAAATTAAAAATAGGTCTCTTAGTTTATTCTTGCGGGGGTAGTTTTTTTTTATTTAGAAGGAGGCCTAGTTTGTTGCATGAAAGCAGGATGAAGAAAAATGCAATGTTTTGATGAAAGAAACAAGAAACGCTTGGGTCAATGAATGTGGAGATCTAAATCAAATTTAAACTAGTGATGACAACCATCCTCTTCACCTACAAATTCTTCGGCGATGTGCAGCATTTTTTTTTTTTTTTCATTTTTCTTTTTTTTTTATAAAAATAAAAAAATATATATAAGGAAGGATTTTTATTCAATTTGCAAACTCGTTCAGTGTGAAACTATGACAACCAGAATTCGATAAGACTAAATCGAATAAAAGATGTCTCTCCGATGAGTACAAAATACGAAATTCCATTTCGACTTCTCATTATCAAGCAAAGGTTTACAAGTTAATATCGTAAACCATAAATAATGTAGTGGATTCGGTCCTCACTGAGTGCTCCATATTTGTGGCCGTGTATCAGGCTAAACTTAATGTCTATATAATTACACATAACAAATGTACTTCTCACCAATACCAGACCTCACGACTGAAACCAAAAACCATTTTTCAAAACAGTAGAGGGTTACACTCAAACAAAAAAAAAGAGCTGAGACGAAAAATATTTGTGACTATTTTGTAGTGAATGCAAAATAAATATTAACTCCCTTTACCCACTCCCTTCAAATTCGGATAACCAAGGAAGAAGAAAGAAATTCCCGAGCCTATGCGAGATTTTTGCCTTTCATGGAAATTAACCAGTGAACTGAGGAAGAAGAAGAAAAGAAATTGGTGAGCCTATGTGAAATTGTTTTTGGACCAATGAAAACCTTGACTTCACTGAAATTGGCCGGGGACATAGAAAAAGAAGGAAAGAAAGTAGCGAACCTAGGCAAAAGAATTTTATATAAAATGAGGAAAAAAATTGAATTAACGTGAAGTGTGTCTGAAGTCATGTGAAAGATTTCGTTTCAGTTCCTCCCAACCAGCGTTGAAGTACTCGCCAATTATATTATCGGCCTTTACCCAGCATTCATCACTTCAAAGAATTTTCTCTTAACAATCCAAGAAAACTAAGTATTTCAAACTCTCTCTCTCTCTCTCTCTCTCTCTCTCTCTATCTATCTATCTATCTATCTATCTATCTATCTATCCCTATCTCTTAACTTTCGTCTTTTTAATTTTTTTATGAATATTTATTTTAAACCATATATCCGTGACAATACGTTAAAACTATGGACAAATTCTGATTTATTTTTCAAACGTACTGTCTTTTCAAGCGTGTAAATTCGTTAATAAATTCCTTAATCATTTTTTAATATTATTTTATGTCAGATATTTATTTTATGAACATTTCCTCTTCCAAATTGTTCACAATACGTTAAAACTATGGACTTTCTCTCATCCTCTTTTTTTTCATTTCGAATTTCAGCGGATTTATTTTCCTGAAACGAGATACTGACAACATTCATTTCCACACACGAATGTCTTTGTAAATTCGTTAAATAATTTCCATATATCTTATATCGTTTTTTTTTCCGTTTCTTTGTTGGACTTTCTTTTTAAATATTTTTTCCTAAATTTTCAAGTGATGAAAAACAATGCAGACATTTTCATGAATATTAAACCACTTATCCAAAAAAAGGCGTAAAATAGCCTTTCATTTTGGCGTAAATATTTTTTCGAGAAAATTTTCATTTAGGTTTTGAAAATAAAAAAGGTGGCATCATTTTTCTAATTTAGGTGTTGAAAATAATGGCATCAGTGCTAAGGGAACACCAGCCAACCAGCCCATAAAGGGAACAAATCTAAAAACATAATTACAAGCTAGTTATTATTTATTTGAGGAGGCACGATGGGGTAATCGATAGCAGCTCGGATTGAGGAATCGGAGTTCGAATTCCAGTCGAATCCATTATATTCACTTACGTGCTAATACCCTTGGCAAAGATATGAATCCTCTTCTTCTCCTCTCAGCTATGGGTAAATAGCGGGAAAGGCCGGATTCTACAGCCTTGGATGGCAACTGGTCTACCGCAGAAAGAAACGGAAAAAAAAATCTGCCTCGTCAGTCATGTATCGAAACATACATGATCGCTGAAGTGTGTATCACGCATGGCACATAACTGATTGACTATTATATACAATTGTTAAAAATGGACGCGTGGTCAAGTAGTTAGAGAGTTCGCGTTAAACTATGGAACCTGGATTCGAATCTCAAGGACTTCACTTCTTGACAAGATCGTCCCCAGGAAATGATCCCATCGTGCCTGCAAGCAATATCACGAGTTGACCCAAGCCTTGTGAGTAATATTAAGTATGCAAAACTCTGGAAGGCTCTCGATGCTGTGCTAGCACAAAGTCACAAGTCATCGTGACCGAGAGCTTCAGCCTTATTCAACTGCTCTCTCAAAAAAATTGTGACTCTATGGAAGTTGAAGAAATACAAATGTGCCTGGGCAAGCGTCTGTAAGAGGGATTGGCTGCCCATCCTAGTGGACACGATAGTCTCTTGAGATGCTTCTTTTAATAAAAAAGGAAATGCCGTATAACAGTACCGATAAAAATAAATTTAGCTGCTAAATAAATACTTTTAAAAGAAGATTTTCTAATTTTAAATTTAATTTATATTAATTGCAAAAGCTTTCCGAAATATATCTGTTTTAACAATAAATTATCCGTTGGAATTAGAAGTTTTTATTCTTTTTAATTCAACATTCACTTTTGTTTTGGAGCTTAACTCTAAAATAACCAAACTATAAAAACAATAAATCAGCCTTGATTTCGAAAAATCGACTTCAACAAAAAAAATGGACTGATGTGCTGAAAATCTGAAAGACATAAAAAGAATAACCATGTTTTGTTTATATCATTTATTTATTTTTTAATTTTAAATGTTTATTTATTCATTACTTTATGTTATTTATTTTTTTACTTTTGGTTGTTGTTTTTTTAGTGAAATTGTTTTGTTTTTGTTATAATTTTTTGTTTGTTTTGGGGCGGATAGTTCCATTACAAATGCGATGCTGTTTTATCCAAATAAACATTACTAGAAGCAGTGTTAAACAACTACTCTCGAGTAAAAATGTCGCTAATTAACAAAAACATTATTTATTTATTTATCACGGCCCTTTCCTGATTAAATGAAGTAGGTTAATTAAATTATTGTATCCTGTAGTAGTATCGCCATTTAACAGGAATAAGTATAACTGAGTTGCTTCCCTTGACAATTAATTCTTACATGGATACAGAGTTACCTCCCTTGGGCTAATTATCGACTTGAAGATAGAGTTACGTTCCTTTAGAGATACTTAATATTCATCAGGCAATGAACAATGGCTAAATGGTCTGCTTTTTTTCATAGGAACACTCAATAGCACACATGACTCAGTCATATTTCTGTTTTGGTTCACTCAGAAAAAAAGTTTCTTTCCTAATGCAAGTGTCAGTCTGTTATCGGTTAGTAATGAGAAATCTGAGAGCCGAGTTCGAGTTGAGTTCGTTATATTGAACTTACACACAAATTCCCTTGGGAAATGTATGAATTCATCTTTTCTCAAAAGCTATGGGTTGAATAGCAAGACAGACCGGGTTCTTTAGCCTTGGATGGCAACTGGTCTACCGCAGAAAGAAATGGCAACCTACTGTGGAAAAAAATTATCTGCCTAGTCAGTTATGTATCGAAAGACCTATGATCGCCCAAGCGTGTAACACGTGATGGCACATAACTGAATGATCAGTGCGTCCCCTTAATGTTAGACATCTTAGCTGCAGGTCATAACTGTGACACATATCCTCGGTCAACAGGCCTCTCAAGCCGGGGTGACCGGAAATAAATTCTTTCAGATAAAAAGCAAATATGTGCATATTTTATAAATGTAAAGTAATCTTGCAAGTTTCACATTCAAATCAATAAAAATTCATTTTTAATTAAAACTCGAAAAACAAAGTAAAAAGAAACAATTATTTTATTAAAAGTATTTACCCTTTCACAGTGGAACAAGTTGCAGTGAGTGTAGAAAACATTGCGTCTCAGCTGGTGAACTAAAAGACCATATGAAAGTTCAGAAAAGTATTACTATAACGACCACTGCAAAAAGCACCCATTATAACCACATCTACACAAGAGAGTGTAAATCCCTAACAGGGCTAAAAAGCCACGTCCGCGCTACCCATATGTGAGGATAAATCAAGCAATGACACTAGTCGAAATCAAATCGCAGTCATCATCATGTATATCTGTAGGTATACAAACTCTGTAGTCTAACCTGTGGAGTATAAAGCCACAGCGTAATCTAGATAGATAGATAGATAGATAGATAGATAGATAGATAGATAGATAGATAGATAGATAGATAGATACTGTTTATATCTACATACGCTCTATCGCCGATATTGAGCACTTGTGGGAAAATGGAACAAAAGCAATAAGCAAAATAATAATAATGAATAAAAAAAGAAGAGGAAATAAATTTTCCCATGATGCAAGTAATAAAAGGACCGGAGATTTTATTACACCACTTGGCTTCACCAAATGTCCGTCAGGTGACGCTGTTTATGTTGTATAAAATAGATTCCCTTCCCCTTCCGCTTTCTCCCACTGGCTCCAAGATGTAGCAAACCATGATAAAGACGTCCCCGTTGGAAAACCTCTTTTTCCCAGGTCGGCTGACGACTGGATTCTCTTTCCACTTTCCACCGCATAGCATTCAGGTGTGTTTTGCTGAACCTCCACCAATGACGTAAGTTAACTTTTACTTTGGTCATTCCAACCTAGCACAAGGCTAACTTAAACTCGACCATTTCAACCATTCTTATCTTTACTCTAACATTTTTGGAGCGAAAAAAGAAAACAGATATACCAAATAAACATTGATAAAGTTATTAATAAAAAAGAATAAACGATTTGTAGTAGATACCCAAGTTTTTGTTGCTTCTTCTTTAATTGTTTATATGTGAACATTCAAACACCACACAACCTTTAAATTCCATACACACTTCCTTCATAAATATACCAACGTTTAAATAATATAATTTATGTGTGGGTGTAAGTTTTTAATTGACCCTGTTATTCCCATGTAAAGTTACAAATAATATTAAATTTTTGAAAGTTTTCAATTATTTTTAAATATTAAATTCCTTACTAAAATGGATATATTATTGCGGGAGTATGCTGGCTGAGTGTTTCCTAGTATCCCACAACAAAAATGGCAACCTCGGAATGTGAGTCCAGATAAATGATGAACTAAGTAACAACAATACTAGATAGATAGATAGATAGATAGATAGATAGATAGATAGATAGATAGATACCCCCCACCCGACAATCACAAGAGATCATCTTATAGCTCAGTTGTACATGGATATAGCTGTGCCTTTCATAGATAGATAGATAGATAGATAGATAGATAGATAGATAGATAGATGATAATGTATGTATGTATGTATACAGTTTATAGTTTGGTGTAGGAGAAAGTCGTAGAGAAAATAAAGTGAAAGGTGTGTAAGTGTGCGAGCGCGTGTGCATTCCTCAGTTGGGAAAGCGTTTTCCTCGTTCGACCTACATCTTACCGCCCTTGAGTGAAAAAAAGGAAAGTGAGGTAACTACACAATATGTAACGTTATGGCTACAGTAAAAACAACTCTTTTCTACCGAATTCAAGTCCCACCTAGATTAGTCATCCCGTTGAGAATTTTTCCAATAGGCATGCCAGTTCAAATAAACATTCCACCGGAAATTGTAATATATCAGGTAAATTTGATTATAATAACCGTGGTGAAATTGATGGCATGTAAATGTAATTACGTCTGCACTTATATTAACATACAAGTGTACACACCAAACCAGTTACGTGTGCTATATGCATATGGCAGCAGGAAATAAGAAATGAAAGAAGTACTGCAGGTGAGTCAAAAAAAAAAGAAAACAAGAATTGTTAAAATTCTTTGTATTGTTGATGCAGAGGATGTGAGCAAAATATCTGCAATGTGGGCAAGAGGGGCAACTTTTGGAAGAAGGGTAGAGTTGGTAAGGCTTGGAATTGATACGTTTATCAAGTCGGTTGACAGAGGTTCACGGGTGATAACGCTGAGAGCCTGCCGTGTATCGACAACTGGCCCGTTCGCCGCAATTCTGTCCCTGTCATTCATGTCCGGCTTTCTTAAAAGCAGATGTCTTGAAGGGGTAAGAGGGAGAAAAATAATTCGTCATCCACAAGGTATATGTGCACACACATACACACACACACATGTACACACATGTACACACATACACACTTGAGTTTCACATAGACATGGCAGTTGTAATAAAGGGAGAGCTAGAATTTTTTTTTTTAATTATTTTCAGTAATGCAACAATTTGTTCAAGAATGCTCACAGCCTAAATTAAGGAGTGGGAGGAAATTTCCTGAATATCTAGTCAAAGATGCAAGTGGAATAAGGTTCTTCCACACGTCTATTTGAAACTCAAAGCTTACACACACACACACACACACACACACACACACACACACACACATACATATATATATATATATAGAGAGAGAGAGAGAGAGAGAGAGAGAACTAATACAAGTATAAAGAAGTTTATCACTTAGCTGATTGGTGTTATCATCAGCAATCACTCCGTTCAGTATATATATATATATATATATATATATATATATATATATGGACATTGAGCTCAACACTCAGCGCCGACAGTGTTTGATGCTTAAATGCCATGTGAGCCTGAAGATTGCGTTTAAGCTTGAAACAGGCTGTTGCTGCTGGTTATTGACTTCAGTGTCCACTTTTATCTAAATAAAACAGATGTCTGTGTGCGTGTGTGTGTGTCTGTTTGTGTGATACCTTTTCGCTCGAGAACTTGGAACATTCATTGTACAATATAAGAGATATGTTCTTATCGTAAAAAGTCGATAATTTTTAAAAGATCAATAATCAATAAAGCCGATCAAAAATCGATAAACTCAACTTTTTCCCTCCGATTTCGTTCAAACTCGGTAAGTAGGTAACTTACATCATGACGAGCTCAACGATACGATTTTAATTTCTACGCCACTGCGTTTAGCGAAAAACGGCGAAAAACGAAAAATCGATTTCAACACAAATTTTAAACTAAAAACTCCCTCATTTTTCAAGCAATCTAATACAAACTTCACTCAATTGTAGCCAATAATAAGTTGATCGTTTAACAGTCATTTAACTTGATAATCGAGTCTACCCATATCGTAAAAACCCGCGTAAATAGCGAAAAAAGCGATTTTTACTGGTTTCTTTTTTTTTTTTTTTTTTTTTTGCTGATCTTTCAATCAGTTTTCATCAAATTTAACAATTGCATGATGCATCCTCTTTTACAACCCTGGTAGCACAATAATTGTGATCTGAAATGGGTCTTCGTGATGCCTGTTTTATACCTTCATGTCCTCGGCTAACTTCGACTGAATAAATACATACTATTTCTGTTATATCAGTAACTGCATTACCACTCTTAAGATGGCTCATGTGAGCCAAAAGCTTAAAGAACAGTATAATAAAAAATATCCAAATGTTGGACAGCTTTTGTCTTTATTTTCTCCCGAAACTAAAGCCACTATACGAAACTTAGAACGGCTCATGATCAAACATAATAGACATTCGTTGTCTGTTATATTTAACAACTTATTTAAGACATTTTTTTATGTTTATACGTTCTTTTTATACATACTTATGTTTGAATAGTAATCTGCTGCCTCAATACACTATATATATATATATATATATATATATATATATATAGTTTATGCAAAACTAGGTAATCCTTATGGGTAGACCCAAGGAGAAAAAAGTTTAAGCAAATAAAAAAGATTACTAGATGTAAAAGGAATTTATTCTTTCAATGTACTTTCTATGAATTTTTTCCAATCGACTATTTCATAGAAAATGCCCAAAACTCCAAAAACATCATATTAAATTCTTCGTAGATTTTGTAGACATTTAGATTTATATCAAACTTTAACCCCCAAATATACCCTTTAAAGTAATGCGAAATAACAGCGTCTAAGAAATTGAGTGAAACCTTCTCTCATGATTTTATTGTATCTTTTTCCTTTTATGTCGGTTTTCTTCTTCACCCCTTACCCATCTATATCTAGAGATAACATACGTTAAGTTAAGCGTTGTCTGGCCCACACCAAGTGAGCTTAAGGATAAAGAAATGAAATGGTACATCTAACTCACTCATGTCTTCTCTCCCCCCTCCCTCACTTCGTTAATTTACATATGCTTAATACGGCCGTCAAAAATGTCTGATGATCCAGAGCCCTTTAAAAGGGCCGTGGTAAAATAATTTAATACATGGAACCTTATATATATTGTGGTGGGAGAAAAAATGTATGTATATCAAAAACAACAAATAAGATCTCATATATATATATATATATATATATATATATATATATATATATATATATATATATATGATAAATGCGAATATCAGTGTGTGATTGTGTTACACTTTTTCAACTTTACTCTAAGAGGCTGTAGCCCAACATGTCATACCATTTTGGAATCAGGCTGACTCTGTGAGCAAATTAAAATAATTCCAGAACAGATCTGTACCCACAATTCTGAATTTTTGATTCCCAATTATTGACGGAAATTTTTTTTGTAATAAATTTTTTGTACAATAACAATTTTTATAACTTTGAAATAAATTTAGGAATAATCAAAATTAATTGCAAAATCACGCAAAAGTCACCAATGAAATAAAAATAATTGTTTGGATGGAAAGTAAGGACCTACGTACATCAAATTGTCTTTAAATTAAGTGGCAACAGAAGAATTATCATTGAAAGTTTTAAAAGGTAAGCTTATATATTAATGCAATACTTAAATGCAGCAATCAATTTTAACTTCTTCTACATTCTATTGTTGCATATCGCATCTACTATTCCTCCCCTATTATGATGAAGGCCCAATCAAAAGCCTTCAGCAGGAGCTACCTAAATGACACCTGACATGTCAGCTTTTAAGCTAATATATATATATATATATATATATATATATATATATATATATATATATATATATATATATATATATATATATATATAATACCTCAATCAATCTTTGGATCATATATAAGTCTAAGTCAAAAATTATCTGCACTTTCGCCATAAAATATAACATACCAAGGATGTGGATAATTTTTGAGTTTTCCTCATATGTATGCATGTGTGAGTCTGTGTGCGTCTGTGGCATGTATTAGGTGCAGCAGAAATACCTCCCACATAATGGTAAGACATCATATGGGAGTTATTTCTGGGAGGTACATGTCATACCTCACCCTGTACAATTCCCCAAAACATGCAAAGCTCACAATGCAACATGTCAGTATTTTGGCAGAAATACTGAAATGCAAGAAAAAATTGACAAAGAGATTCTGAAGAGCAATAATTTTTATTGAAACTCAAAATACAAATTATATACAAGAACAAACAAAATTTTATACATTTCAGAGCAAACAATATGAAAAATTAAATCTTTTAATATTTTTCATTTTTTTTTTTATTTTGGGTTAAATATGTCAAATAAGTCAAAATAATAATTTTGTAAAACTGTTCAACTGTGACCCAGAAATAAAGAAATGTACTCAACAAAATAAATAATGCAAAACAGCTCATTCTAGAAATTCAAATAACAAGAATAAAGTTTTAAAGTTTGATGTGTGTGTCTATGTGTGTAAATTATATATATATATATATATATATATATATATATATATAGAGAGAGAGAGAGAGAGAGAGAGAGAGACAGAGACAGACAGACAGACAGAAAGAATGAGCATGATATATATATCATGCTCATTCTTTATTACATTTAAAGGCATTAGAGACAATCTATGTCATGTCCAGACAGCCCTCCCTCCCTCCCTAAACAGAGGGAATGTCTGTTAGGGCTTGACATTATTTCCCTCTGATTGTTCTGCCTTTATTTCATTACATGCTTCTTTTGTTTTATATTTTATATTTTA
Source organism: Acanthosepion pharaonis (assembly GCA_903632075.3). Classification (NCBI taxonomy): domain Eukaryota; kingdom Metazoa; phylum Mollusca; class Cephalopoda; order Sepiida; family Sepiidae; genus Acanthosepion; species Acanthosepion pharaonis. Next base: position 1,598,010 of record CAHIKZ030002744.1, on the reverse strand, counting down.
TAATGTAATATTTAGTCTTCCCTCAGTTTCAGCTCTGTTGAATGAGGGTAAAACTTGTCAACTGGGTAATTTTTTTTTCTTTTAATCATGAATGGTAAAGCTCATCTTTTTCCATAATATATATATATATATATATATATTAGAAAAATATATATGTATATACAGAGAGAGGAAGAGAAACTTATATAAGGTTAAATCAGTAAGTCTGTAGCCAGACTAAATGAACTCAATTTTCATCTGAAATGCTCAATTCACTAGCTAATATTTAATATTTATCATAATATCCAAATATTCAATGTTGCACTCAGTACATAATAGCATACAATAACTAAGGAGATTATGAGGGAAATTAATTATTGCATAAAGTAAATGCTTTTTTGCAGCATTAGACTAGTGACTTATTGATTTAACCACACACACACAGATATATATACATATATATATATATATATATATATATATATATATATATATAGATAGATAGATAGATAGATAGATAGATAGATAGAT
>CAHIKZ030002744.1:1530000-1595000 GCA_903632075.3 Acanthosepion pharaonis | reverse complement strand
TTGCCGTATTTATGTGTGGTTTGGTGTAATTTGATATCTTTTTATAGGTATGTCATTTTTCACTTAATAGGTGTTGTTGTTATTATGTAAGTGGTATGGGGTTTCTTGGTGTTTGTTTGATTTGTGTTGTGATGACCTCTTTTTGATCATATTTTACTTAATTGCTTTATGTGAGATGAGTTTTTTTTACTACATTGGGTTGGCCTACTTTATTGTCTTGATGTGGATGTCCACTTGGAATTTTTACCTTGTGGTTAGATGTTTGACTTTGCATGTATGCGTATGTTTATCTGTGTGCTTAAGTGTTTCTATTAACATCCTATCCTAACTTTCAATATTGGGCACTTTATGACAAAAACCTGTCTGCCCAAAAGGCTTTTTCACCCAGAAAAAGAACCAACAATTCTGGTGCTTCATACTATATATATATATATATGAGAGAGAGAGAGTGAAAGGGAGAGAGACAATATAAGTAAAAGGTTTGTCACTTAGCTGATTGACTCCAGAATTCTATAGATGAACCCATCCATCCCCTCATCAGGGGTCATCAGAAATTGACTGCTTATACTTGCCGATGCTGAAGGAAACATCACTCAGCTAAGTGACAAATCTTTTACTTATATTAATTCTATTAATACTTTATCTTTGATATCAAGCACTTTATTGCAAAGACTGCTTGCCTTAAATGTCTTTTCTTTCATATCCAACTGACTGCATTTTTGGCTTCATACTATCTTTGACATTGCTATATATATATATATATATATATATATATATATATACAGGGTGTGATGGATAAACTGTCACCATTTTATATTTTTATTTTCATGCATGCATGTAGTTTGTATGTGATTTTGTCAACTGAAGAGTCAGTTCGGCACCATCTATGAGAAAAAAAAAGCATCATGATGCAATTCAGAAATTTGGAAATGGCATGCTGTACTGCTTGGCATCCAGACCAGAAGGTCCAATATGAACATTTCAGAGTGCTTGAATGTCAATCTGAGGAGAGTGCAGAGGATTCAGAAAGAGTTGGATGAGTCTAATGGTGATTACAAAGGTGTTTGGAGTGATCACTAGTGATAGTGATGTCATTCCTCCATATATCTTCCCACAGGGCCTCATACTCAACACAGAGGCCTACATCGTACCGTGAAGAGGTAGTGCTGCCCTGAATCAAGAACGTGGCTGATGGAAGACCCTATATCTGGCAACAGGAATCTGCACCCTTACATCTGGCTACCCAACTCCTCAGACTGCAACTCTCTTGTGTGGGCCAGTTGAGTGAGAAACAAACAAAACTCCTTGTAACACCAAAGATGAACTCAAGGTAAGGATTCACCAACTTGAACAATGAGATCATCCAGAAGAGTTGCAGGAGATTCTGAAGTCACCTGGAAGCCATGGTTGAAACCATGATTTTATTAAATAAATTTACTCTTTAGTATCTCAGGATATTTTCCTGTAATTTTCGTAAATATATTTGTTGAAATGAGATGTCAGTGTTATTTTTATTTTTGCATAATTTAGACAATAATTTATCCATTGCACCCTGCATATATATATATACATAAACTGACATAAAATTAAAGTATTGCAACACCCTGAAGAATAATGGTAATTTTGACTTGGATACAAGATGCACTTTTTCAGAAGTTTTTCACCGACTTGTGACATAGTAACAGACATGCCAATATAAGATCAGTGTCTGAGGTCAAGCCAGTGCTCGCTCCATGCTACATTATGGCTCAGTTTGAGAAAAGAATCCAATGCAAGCAGGTATCATGCCATAGAGATAAACATGTGTTCCTCTTGTTTAATCAGAGAAATTTTAACACAGTCAGATTGTGGGCTTTCAAGATACTGGATGATAATTTCAGAGAATTGTTGTGTCCATTGGTTAAAAAACATTAGCAGTGTTCTGAATCAGCAACAATTGTCAAGATGTAGATCCCTGTATATCTATAGACCAGGTTCTGGGTGGCCATGTAGCACTGACACTCTTTTTGCAAGGAGAGCAGTGTCACTCTGTATGACATCTACAGAAAAGATCAGAGCAAATATGGCGCCATCATTTACTTGAGGCAGGACTATAAACATGCAGACCACTAGCCAGACCTACTTCTGCTACAAGACCATCATGCAAATCTTTAATGTTTTCACAAGCAGGTCACCTGGGCAATCAAATGACACTTTGTAATGTTCAATGAGGAGAGAAATTTCTGCTTTAATTCAAATGGGGGCTGCTTGCATGTTGCATGTATAATGCAATGATACCTTCCAGAGTATATCTGTTCAAAACAAACAGGCCAAACCTCTGGCATTATGGTGTGGAGTGCCATAGGTTACAATATTCACTAGGTGTTTGTGGGAGGAATATCAGACAACACTCTGTATGTCCTGAGTATGGTTTTACCTGTTCTGCTATGAAATGTGGTGTGCTGTTCCAGCAGGATAAAACCTGCCCACATGATTCCCATGCTATTCAACATGGTTGCCAGGTCTGTCTCCTACTGAACGTGTATGTTTACAACACCTAACTCATTCAGTTAGCTCAACTACAACTCTTGTTATACTGTGTCAACAAGTGCAAGAAGTGTAGATTTGCTGATGTAACTCTTTATTTTGCAACTTGTGTACATATTGATCAGTAGATATGATTATTTACAATAGTCCAGCTATATCACCTGCACTTTTAATCCTAAATAAAGGAAAACACATATTCAGGGTATTGCAATATTATTTTCCATCAGGATGTGTGCATGTGTGTGTGTGTGTGTGTGTGTGTGTACATTTGGAGGTTCAGACAATGTCACAGTTTTCAGCATGGAAAGGGAAATCACTGAACACAGTTCAAATTTTAGTCTATTGTGTTCTGTTCCCTTCATGCTAACACACTTGGTAAAAGTCATAAATCCATCTTTCCCCAGCTATGGGATAAATAGCCAGACAGATTAAACTCTCTTGCCTGGGGTAGCAGCCAATCTAGGAGAAGGTCATCTCTGAATCTGAGAAGGTCTATTTGAAGACAGTGTAGCACATCGTGCACACTTTCTCTGTTGTCACTTCTTCCAAAAAATTGTAGCTGCTTCTACATAAGCAATTCTAATCAAATCATCTGTGTGATGAAATGTTGGGCCTTCATACATTGAAACAACAGGAGAGTTCATCATATTTATCTTCCCCCATAAATAGAACAAATTTTGAAATAATATGCATTTCTTAATTCCTCCTTACCCCTCACTTACATCAATCTAATTTTGCAACCCTCTACCATGTACTGGGTGAACCAACAGTTATTAGAGTGCTCAATTTCAGAGATAGAGCCTATGTAAATATAAAAGTAGACATTGAAGTCAACACCCAGAAATGACAGTCTGTTTCATGCTTAACACAATCATCAGGACATATGCATTGCGTTGTTGCTCGACTATTTATATATACAGGTCAGAGATACATTGTTCGCAGTCTATTCTATTCTAACAGTTATTTTGGTGGGTGGCAATGGTTACATTTCAAATTATTCTAGGGGCTATTGAGTGGGAATAATTGTGGATCTGAATGCATTTTTGGTTATTTATAGTGTTGTTAGCTAACTTTTTTATTTATTATTGATTATTTTATTGTTGGTTGTATTACAACGTTTTCTTGTGTTTATCTGTGTGTACATGGTTTGTTAATTTGTTTATTACTTACTTAATATGTTTACTTATTTATTTGTTTGGATTAATTTATTTTACTTGTTTTCAGTTATTTATTTTATTTGATTTATTTATTTTTGCTTAATTTTAATTTTTAGTTTTCAATTTTTAAGTAACGTAGTAAAAATTTGTTTTGTGAATATGAAATATATATAATATATATAATGATAATGAACAAATAGGAAACATTTATCAATCTAACATGTTTCCCTTTTATTCAAGCTTCATCAGAGAAGTAAAAATAAAAGTGAAACATGTTAGATATGTTTGATACGTGTTTCTTATTTGTTCTTAATGTTCTGCCAGATTCTGATCCATATTTAATCCCAACTTATATATACAGCACTAATACAAATATAAAGTTTGTCAGTTGATTAGAGTGAATCTAAACCTGCTGACTATTGGCCTGTAAAAAGGTATTCTTTCTTTATTGTACCTTTATTTCCAGTCATGCTGAATGAAATTATTGATATTGTGTTAATGCTCTCATGGAAATTATCATTGTTTTCATTTCACTATTTTTGCTATCATTATTCTTAATGATTGTGACGTTTTTTGTTCTTACAACTGTAGTATAATCGATTAACAAACTCACTTTTCTTGATATGTGCTTGTGTTTCAGATTTTACAAATTCTTCACAACTTCCAAGGACTGTTTTTCTTCCACATCTAAGTGTTTCATTCATTTGCATTTTCAAACTTTTTAGCAATTATTTTATTTATATTCCTTGAAGTAAAGAATATGCTGTGCAAATATGGTTAGAAATTTTGGCACAGATATGTCTGTGAAACAAAAACACAATAGATTTCAACAACTATGGATAATCTTCTGGAAAGCAATTATCCAGAATGTTGTTGACCTCAAAAAGCATTCGGCCTAAGCAAGGTGTCAATCAGTCAATGTCCATCTTTGAAGCAAAAATACATTATTTTCATTCTGATCCTTTAACAACTGATATTTTTTGGAACAAGAGATGAATCCAAAGTGGAGGCAATAAATTAATAGTTTTAATAGACATAAGTCTGGAGCGAAAGGGAAATTATGTTTCCCATTAGCTAAAAATGATAACCACCATTCTGAATGAGTACTTTGAATAATGATTAATGGCAAAACAGAATCCACACCTCTGACTGGCCAAAACAGCAATAGTCAAAAACAAACAAATCCCAACTGGTCAGGATTCAGACATAGTAATGAAAAGAAGCATCGCATTTAAGTAGGCACAAATAGTTACAATTCTTGCAATCAAGCAGAAGTTATGCCAAAATGCTAGTCGAGAAATGATCACTCTCAGTTTGGTCCATAGGAGAGAATCTGATGTCATGGAGACCTGAAACTTTCTATGATCCCAGAATAGACATCACTGAGGAAGCATTCTGGTGTGCATTATATGTGCATAAAACAAATATAAAAACTTCTTGTATGCCCAACCATTCAAATGCTTAAATGGACAATCCTGAAAAAAAAACAACAACTTTAATTTATTACAACCCTCTTTCCTTATAAAAACCATATGAAAGTGGTATTTTAAAAATTCATCACTACTGGTTAGCCAGCTATGTTTTGGAGCCAGTCAAACTTTTTGAGCCTACTCACAGGATATCTAAGCAAACCCTTTATAAAAATACCACTAAAAGCAACAACCAAATGAATGGTTCTGAAATGAATAACATAAAAGGATTATCGAATAAAAGAGTCGTCCAATAAAAGGGGCAAAATTCCTTCTATTCAAGATAAAAGCCAAACCTGTGATGGACAATGTTCACTACTATTCCCATCACTGCTGTTGATATTGATATACTGTGGGATGTCAGAGAAAGTGTTTTCATCAGGTAAGTTTAGGGTTGAGTGTTTAAAGTGGTTTGCTACAGAGTTATACAATGGTGCTATCAACTCTGTATTGCCTTTCCACATGGAATTGGGAGTGACATCTTGTTCAGGACAACTGGTGAGAATCTGTGAAGAAAAAGAAAAAGAAAAACAAGCTCTGATTAAGTAAACCCACATGGCTTCAGTCAAAATTCATACTTGCTTGACCATTCTATTTTCTGCACAAATAACTTACTATGTTGCATATATACAAGAGAGTGTCAAAAAGTTCTTGTCCCAACCAAGAAGATTTATAAAAATTGTTTGGTCATATGATCTGATTTTGGGAAGTGAGTCAAGCCAAGAACATTTTAGAAACCTCTGAAATGTGTATAGATATATATAGGTTAGGTTAGGTTGGGGATTTTATGACCTATCAAGCCTTGCTGGATTATTTAAAGCCAAATTTTGTATGGATTACACTCACTCATAATGGTCAATTTATTTGTTTTCCACTGTTATTAAAATTAACATACAGACAGATAGATAGGTAGATATATGGATAGATAGACAGATATTGAGTTGTCAGATAAATTCGTTTGTTTTTACAATGTTAGTCAAATTAACACACAATATATATATATATATATATATATATATATACATATATATATTAATAGATAGATGGATAGAGAGATAGATTCATACATTTTCGACAATTGTATGAGTACATAGCGAAAAGACTTGATTTTGTCATTATTTAAAATCAATTTCTGCATAGAAAATTATCGTGTTATAAAGCGTAACTAAGTACGTGCTGTTTCCTACATTGTTTTTTTTTCTCTAAATCCATAAGAATTTTATTCCTATGGTGTAACAATATTCAAAGTTACCTCCCTTGAATTAAAACTACTAGTTACTTCCCTTGGTCATTGCTTCAGTCTGTACTGACAAAAATAATAATCATAAGAAACCATTTTTCGCAATTTGTCTCATGATAACTGATTACTTAACATCCTTTAAAAAATCATTTACTGAATACTGCCCCTTTAGGGAAAAAATTAAATTGATAAATTTAATATGAGTGTTATTGGTATTATTATTATGGTGGTGGTTGTGTAAATCTTTATACCACTTATTTCAAGAGTTTGTCTCTCGAGATGAAGTGACAGCAAGTATCTTCTAATTTCCCCCTACACTCATCAGTATGCATAACGACTTTAACAGTGTTTAAGTTTGAATTTTATCAATTTTTCTAACTTTTTTGTAAGTGCCTCTGTGACCATTCCAAGTGCTCCCATGATCATGGGCAAAATTTGTATTCCATAAATTTTGGAGCTCTAAAGTGGATGATATTTATCTATTTTTACTGTGTTTTTTTTCTTTCAGCTTACTAACATACTCCTGCTGAGAGAGCTACAGCCACAGTTGGGAAACAATATCAAATGCTTTTCCATTTCATATGTCAATTATCTACTTGACAATATAACATTTGGTGTCATGGTAAGGCAGGCCCTGGCCCAATTCAAATGTACTAGCTCTCCTTGAATCATGTAGATTTGACTGCAGCAAAAGAAAGTTTTCTGATGGATTGACCATATTCTCATTATTGCTTTAAATCTCTTGTATGGAATATTATAGGCATATACTATTGCCCTTGTCACATCTACTAGTGTTGGGCATGTTTCCATCTTTAACTGCCAGCAGAGCTGATGAGGCTAAAACATGTGAAATACATTGTCTTGCAAACTGCTACATCTTCTAACTATTGGCATTCAAGACCAATGTCATCTACATCAACATGGTTTGAAAATTAGATGTTACTTTTGACACCATGGTACTTTTGACACCTTTATTTTATACCAGCAACTGAACCATGACATTGTCCAGAACAAAACTGTCACTGTCATGACCAGAAAGCATGGACCATCTGCAGTGTTCTGACCACTGGTATCAGCAAATAATTTCAGTTTTATATGATTAAGAACCAAACTCAGCTAAAAAAAATATTTGATCTTCCTTCTGTGATGAATCAATGTCATTAGTCATTTTAGGGTTTTCCTTTCACTTTTATTATTGTTACTTTTCATCAGAATTTTCCTGTTTCTTAATAGTTTGTTTAGCTTTTGCAAAGTATCTTTTGCTATTCTAATGTACCTTTGTATCAAAGGTACATTAGCAAAAGATACTTTGCAAAATCTAAACTAACTATTAAGAAACAGGAAAATTCTGTTAGAAATAAAAAGAATTATTTACTAATATTTGTCTTATGTTAATAGTCATATTTGGTTGTCTTATGGGGAAACACACCTATTCTATAGTTAATAGACTCTCCCACCTAATATAAGTAGGAGTAGTAAGAGAAACAAGGGTCAGTCAATGTCAGACGACAGTAGTCGCCAGTTAGTTGAATACGAAAGTAGTCAGCGACCACAACAAGATTACACTGCATAATACCTATTATATCAAGTTCCTAACGTTTTGTACGTTGAACTTATTTTAGGACCGATTTAGTACAAATACAAACCTCCACTGCGAAATAACTCCACAACAGGTTGTTTGTAATGTGGTCATTGAAATGTGTACAAATTGAACTAAGTTTCAATAAGTGACAAGTTAAGCAACAAGGGTGTGTGGTGGTTGTGTGACCAATGTAAGATACTAACTTTCTTTATTATTAATTCTTGGAGACACAATTTAGCAACAAATTGTGCAAAATTATATACAAAGTAAAATGTAAAATTGCATATCCAGATTGTATTTTGTGGAGTACCTTTGACCATTTTTAGTCTTTATCAGGAATGTCCCCAGTACCAATGCCACAGAGAAACTATTTTTATTAGTTTCATCCTGGTATATTAGACATGCTATATTTCTTTCTGTTTTTCTGTGCCTCTCACTAATACATGGCCATCAACATGGTAGACACAGAAAGGAAACTGAAGGAACACCTAGAAAAGTAAAGAAAAGGGGGAAGAAAGGACTAAACCATAGTTATTAACAAGAGAGATTATCCAAGATGCAAACTAAGAATGGAAGATGACAAAATCAAGCAAATACAGAAATTCATCTGGAAATGTTTTAATAGAAAATGTAATACAGATATCCAAAGGCAGATTGGAACAGTAAAAGATGCCTTCCAAAAGCTAAGCAAAAAGTTTCAAGAAACAGAAAAAGTCTGTTAAAAACAAAGAGGAGAGTGCTGAGCTGCTATGTAATATCAATCTTCCTGTATGGCAGTGAATGCTGGACAATTTCCTCACAGAGGATAGTTGAAGCAACAGAGATTTAGTTCTACAGAAAGATGCTGAGAATATCATGGACAGAACATGTAAGCAACAAGGGAAGCAAAAATTACAATTATGCTTAAGATCAGAAAGAGACAGATGAAATTTCTTGGGAACATAATGAAAAAAGAATAGTTAGAAAATTTGGTACACACAAGACTTATTGAAAGAAAAGTAGCAAATAACCTCCTACCTAATGAGCTTACAGTAGAATCCAAAATTAAGGAACAAAAATTAAAACTTTGATATCTCAAAAAGTCCAATTTTTCTGAAATTTTTACTAAATGTGGACAAAAATTAAAACTTTGATATCTCAAAAAGTCCAATATTTCTGAAATTTTCACTGAATGTGGACAAAAATTATAACTTTGATATCTCAAAAAATATAATTCAAATTTTTCTGAAATTTTCACGAAATGTGGACAAATGGCAGTTCAGGTGTGCTTTAAATCTGTAAGTTATTTTGAATGATACAAAGAGAGTTATGTGTCATTTAATTTTTTACTCAAATATCAAGTGTCCAAAATTAAGGAACAAAACAATAAAAAATAATTTGGACAACAAAATGCAAAAAAGTCTTATCAATATTTACTGCTATTTTACTTGGTAACACATATTGCAAAAAGTCAAGTGCAAGCAGGAGTCATGATATGGAAATGCAAACATGCTGTGACACTATTATTAGGACATCCACATAGAAGAGGATGGTGTCTGATTTTACCTATGTCTTGAGTGTTTTGTGCTTTTAGAACCAACAATAAAGTCTCTGAGATATGATCTTCAAAGCAGCCATTCACCTGACCAAAACAGAATAAAATAATCAATAAATATTAAAGGCAGCCATGTCAGACTGCATGGCTTCCAGAGTACAAATCAGAGCAAATGTGGTGCTTGGCATGTCAACACTAGCAGGTGGGAATCATTGACTTAGAGTAGGACTATGAATATGGATACACGTGTCTCATCAAACTTTCACTTATGCTACAACACTGTGGAATACACTAGTTTCACAGACTGCTATTTCTTCAAATTGCTGGCCTTCAAGTCCAATGTCACCTACATCAACAAAACTAATACATTTAGTCCTAAAATTAAATGTTTCTTCTTGTGAAGTACTGTTGACACCTGTAAGATAGCAGTACTGCACCAGCAACTGTACTTTAATAACCAAAGAGCACAGACCAACTCAAGTGAACTTATGACACTATGTGACACTGGCAAACGGAAATAAAAGGGTTAAGTTAAAAAATATTAGCTTGGAATAAGACGAAAAGGGTTAAAGAATAAAACAATAAACATACTGAGAGAAAGAGTGAAATTACTTTTAATTTTGAAAGCCTATTTTTTTTAGCATAGACAGCTCGAAGAAAAGTGACTTTGTTGGAAAGATATTACCACAAAGGCCATGTGGTAAGCCTGGGCTGACAGTTGATTGATGACATTGCCTAAAAAGTGCTAGTTACAAAAATGCCAATTGACAGATAAAATTTGGTAATTTTAAAAACAGGGCAGAATTGGAAAACTGATTTATTTTTCCTATCAAAAAGTGAAAATTTTAAACAAGTCAAGGAAATGAAATTACTTTATGTAAGAAGCTAAACCCAGGGTTCTTGGAGTGTGATGACCTTGGCAGGATGGGGAGATAACTGACCAGAGGAAACAGCTGATAAAGTTCTGATTGTATAAACAAGACAAGGCAGGGAAAATTTGCTGATGACAAATTAAAATGATAATTTTAATTAATGACCAGAAACTATGCCATGCCATGCAGTTTGAGAACAAGATTCGTCTGACAAGTGCGGTAACAGGCAAAGAAGAGGAGGAAGACAGAGAAATTGCCTACGCCCATTGGGAGGTGTTGGTACAAGCCATAAATAAGGGAAGAAGTTATCACAAGTGAATCAATACCCTGTGACTGCTACCCATCGGAAAAGGGATCTCTCCAGATTAGGAAATATAATTAATTTTCCAGAGCCAGACAACAACAAGGCTCTTGTTGGGGAAACACTAGGGTTCCCTAACCATGTCAACCACCATACCAGTTTTGGGTGAAAGTCAATATAAGCAGAACACTGAAGTGACCAAGCCAATAGTTCCAGAGACACTAATTCCAGTGTGCAGACAATGAGTGACAATCACTGCCAAATCCCATGTGACTTGCTGCTAGAGAGGACCTCCAACTTAACTCTTGTTCCAGACATAACAAAACTGAGTTATAGTGTCATGATAGAATTCAAAGTATGAAGGGTTAATATCTCTGTACAAATAACGATATAAACCACATAGAAATAGAATCATGAAAAAAATCCTGTCTTTTCTTTATTTCTTCTGCAAAAACATTTTTTATTTTTCCTTTGTGACATAGCTTCACTGGGATCAGGCCAATGCTACACTTGTTGACAGCAATTTGATCCTTGCCAGCTCCATGAGTAATCAACACAACATGACACAGAGAGGAGGCGCAGATCGGAACAACTAACTTTAACAGTCAGCGGCAGCATTGACCAAGAACTGACCATTAAGAAGTGTTATATTTGGTGCCGTGGCCAGGATTGACCTCAAATGTTACAAACTGATTACTGGCACTATGAAATGATTTCAATTTTATATACAGTTCCTCTTTGTATATGGCAGTAAATGCTTGAACCCCCAATGAATAAGTATAAACTTTTTTTGGGTCATTTCAAGTCTGCTCATTATAACAATGCTTATCCTTATTTATTCTAACTTATGGAACAAGAAAAAGAAAAAAAACATACCCAAGAAACATTGAGAACTTTGTTTCACTAAGTTTATACAACAAACCAAAAGAGAATAAACAAGCCATAGTAGAAACCCAAGTAGGCTTCTTCTTTAATTGTTTACATATGAACATGCACCCACCTACAATACTCTTCTTATTTTGGAAATTTGCATATATATATATATACATATGTCTAATCCAGCTATATTACTTGCACAATTTATCTTTAGTTAATTGGAACTCATATTCAGGGATTAAAATTTTATTTTCTACTAGTATATTAGATGATACCTAATGACATGATGCAAAAATTAGATAATGGATAAAAGAGCTGTATGACTAAATCAGAATGTTATATGAGGTTTCAATTCTATAGCCTTATCAATAAGACAGTCCTCTTCAATAAGGCTTCCAGAGATATGAATATTCATATCTCATTGGAAATTCAGTCTTTATTTCTGGTTCATACTACTGACTTAAGAATGTTAAGAGAATCTGAACATCATAATTCTACTTGTTCCTCTGTTAGTAAGTTAACATGTGCATTAAGCCTTCCCATATCCTCAGATAAATAATGAACCATTCCACTTTGATTGTGAGTAAAGACATATATCAGAGATGCTGTTTGCTTTTAGCAAGAAAAAGAAAGCTTACATAAGAATAAAAAAGAAAGATAGAGGAGATAATAATGCTCTCATGCATTTAACATCTGCTTCATTGAAATGGAAAATATTGCCAATTTTGCATCTTTTCATTCTTTAAATAATGACCTGCATTCATACTAATGATTATTATTGGAATATTTTGTTAACAGTCGTTAAGCTCAAATATTTAATTGTGCAACAGGAGAATTTCAACAAGTATTTTATAATCGTGGAACTCACAAAGAGCTTATTCAATCATTAATTTAAGAATTACAATTGATCAAAAAATTAAAATGGGAAAACCATGAAATTCTCAAGTACAATAAAAAAGCAACAATAATAAACTGAAAAAAAAATTAATTTTAAAAAATCAGTAACCATTTCTGTTTACAATGTAATGAGACCTGATAAAAATAAAATAAAATAAAAATATAAAAACAAAATATAGAAACAAAAATAAAAAGAATTCAAATTAAAATAAGGCATTTGTGCTTTCCTTTAAAACCCTTTCCTCTCTCTCTAAACTTTTCTCTATATACTTCTCTTTCAACTAACAAAAAAGCAACCCTCAAATAAAAAGAGGAAGAAGAAGAAAAGACTGAACAAGTCAAAAAATGACAGAAGTTTGCTTCTTACATTCATATCACTTACTTCATTTAGAAACCCTCTATCATGAGTGGCTCTTGAGCCTTGTATTGGGTTAACTGTAGTATATAAAAAAAGTATTATAAATTAATCTTTGAGCTCCTTTACCTACTTGGTAAGCAGTAGTAATATAAACTGTTCAGTTTGAGCAGCAAAAGTTCAAAAGGTGTAAAGGAATAAGATATAACATGTTCAAAATAAATGAACAAGCCGTATTGGTGAGACTGGATACTAATGAAGAAATGTATAAATATATATATAACAGAACTGTTTTACATCAATTTTGTGCAAATATATTTTGGTTTGAATTTTCTTTACGCAACATCAGCACCAGCACGCAAGGCAGTGTCAGGAATATGTGCAGTTAGCATAACAGTGGAATTGGAGATCTGAGTTCAAATCTCAGCATAGTCTGTTACATCCACTTTAGCACTAATGCCCTCGGAAAAGAGATGAATTCATCTTTTCTTCTCCCATTTATGGGTTTAATAGCAGAGAAAACCAACCTCTCTAGCCTTTGATGGTAACCAGCCTAGAAGGACAATTTTTAAAGAATTAATGCATTTTATTTATAATCTAATATTATTTCTTATTACTTTAGATGTTATGTTTAGTGTTTGAGTAGAACCCTCTGTTTTTTAAACTTTGTAAATCTATATCTACCAGCTTGCATGTTTGAGAGTTTTAAAGAAAATGTGTCCTCCAGAAGGGTTTAAACCAACATCCCTCTCTCTTATAGACCTACTATCTGACTCAGTCTTCTTTAGACCACTCAGCCATGGAAAGCTTTCACAGCACAGTAAAGTTTAATTATCCTTTTTAACCTTTACAACTCTGCAGGCATACATATCTGCTGGCGATACTCTTTCTCAATATTCTCCGGGCAGACATGTTTGCTGTGTGACAGAGCTTTGTTTCAAAGGGAAAGTACATTTCTAAAAATAACCTATTACTATAGAAATAATGCCATTAAACTTTTGATATGAACTGGGAATGACCAGATGTCAATCATTTTGTCATAACTGAAATAATTATTTTATCAGCAAATTTTAATAAAGTGTTTTAGAAATGTTTTTTGATTACAATGATTACCCAGGGAAAGGTGTGGATCTGTTACATCAATAGAGGAACTTTTCATGGACAGTGAGAGCTATGAAGAAGAATTTATCAAATTTACCCACACAGATATTGGTAATGTGTGTGACAGTGAGACTAAAAAAGATTCTGACCAAGAAATAGGAATTATCAAACCATCACAAGCATACAATTACCCGTGCCTACCAGTTTTCCTATACTCCTGGACCTACAAATGTTGATGAAGAAGTAGAGGTAGAGGTTTTTTGTCTTTTTTTATCTGACGAAGTTATTCAACTAGTGGTAGTGGAAACTAACCAGTATGCAAATGATGTGAAAACCAAATCAGGTAACCTAGCAAAGCCCAAATCACAAATCACAGAGCTTGGTAAAACGTTTGCTTTGAAGAAATGAAAGCATTTTAGCCTTGCTTTTGTTGATAGATTTGATAAAGTGACCTTTATATTCATTTTACTGGACAACAGCCCCCTTTTATATATGCAAGGCTTTCATGAAAACCCTAAAAGTTAAAGTGCTAGTAATATACCTACCATTCAAAAACTTAGCAAACCCAAAATTAATATGAAACTAGGGAAAACAACTCCAAAAGTGCAGAGTTGTAAAGGTTAAGGCTGGTACATCTCCCTTCTGGATCCCCCAAAGCTAACTTTATTTTTGAATCCGAAACATAAACAAAAGTAATTTCTAAGAAATTAATTTAATCTGACATTATTTCTTATTAGTTAAAATGTTATATTAGTGGATACACATGTTTATGTAGAACTCTCTGTTTTTTAAACAAGAGTACTTGAATATGTCAGAAAGTAAGATTATAAATACTTTTATTATTAGATATTTTTGAATATTTGAACTTAGAAATAAACCCCAAGAACCTATCCTGTTCATAAGTAGGGAAACTCCTTTACAAAAGGATTTATTTTAGTCATGGCTTACATTAAAATTACAGAAAGCAATTCAGGCTTTAATCCCTGCAAGTGAGTCAGTGGCTTCTTGACTTTAAACAATGTGATTAACTGCTTAGGAATTCATACAGAAACTGTAAAACCATGTCTAATGTTAATATGATGATGAATTACAATAAAATATGATAGTCAAGCACTAAGTATACAGTTACTTGATTTCAAATTGTTTGGGTCAAATCAGGGATGTTTCTGTTTTTCAAAACGTCATTATCAAGTAAGTGAGAGATTTTTTATTCTTTTTTTTTTTTTTTTTGAATCACTTGGGTCAAACAAATTAATTTCAGAATTTAAAATAAAACTAATGTAATCATTATTTATTCTGGTATTTTTTTCTACAAAATATTTCTTCTCAAGTTACTCTCTAATTCAAAATGTCTAGGGGTGTTTACATTTACAAAAGGAGCCATAATTTTTTCTCCAAATGGTAAACCATATCAAAACTATATTTTTTAAATATTCCCAGCCAATTTCTCTAGATTTACCTCTGCTCCTGTGTTGAGGGCTGCTGTCACTTGACCCACATCCACGGGACTTTGATAAAATTGATCATAACAGTACCTGACAAAAAAGAAAAGAATTTTATTTCAGATTTTTGCACTTTGATAAAGTCAAAAATATGATTAAAGACTATTATTTTCCTATGAACCTCAGTACTATTCATTTTGTATTTATGGATAGGCATGAAAGACTTTTAATATAAATTACATGAATATTTTTTATTAAATGGAAGTGTATTCTCAATAACTTACATCTCAGTAATTTGAGCCCTGGATTGAAATTTACAAGGGGTAACTGATGCTAATATTTTTTTTTAATCATTTCACCCCAAACAAGGTAACAATGCAACTAGAATGCAGGGTGGGATTACGGGGAGTGAAAGTGAAAGAGAATGAGAATACTGAAAATGAGGAGAATTGACAAAAAAAAACAAGAAATGAATGGTCTTCAAGAAGACAGAAGATGGCGATTGATGCTGCATTTAAATTTTTGATGATTGTAATTATCAGGGAGGCAAGAAATCAAAATGGGAATTCCACTGGTGAGAAGTGTGAGAAAAGAAACTGTTAGAGTAGAAGTGGTGGTTATATGTTGCTAGTTCAACAGTAAAACAGTAAGATCTAGTTGCCAATCTAGTAGCTCATGTAAATTCATGCAGTCAGAACACCAGAAAAAAAACTCATCAGAACAGTTACCATGAAAATATTTGTAGAAAAGACAGAGGGAAACCACATGACATCAGTGAGAGAGTGACTGAAGTCGATATGCCTGGTCAGGATCAATAACATTATAGGCCCCTCTTTGGATTTTGTCAAGAAGAGCACCAGACCAGATAAGGCAACAGTATTCAATACACAGACAAATGGTAGGTTTATAAATGTGGTCAAGATGAATTCTGATGAGAGAAATTTTCTGGCACAATACAGTGAACTAAATTTCCTTGCAGTAGACAAAGCAATTTGATGTAGTCACTCCACTTCATGTCAGTGGAAAATGTGAAGCCAAGAAGGTGTTGAGTGTTGCTCTATGCTGATGACAGGCAGAAAAGGTTATCTGTGGTGATTTCATAAGCTTTGTTTATTCAGCTCATTCAGAATATTTGAATACTTGTAAAACCCATAGATCCAAATCTGGCAGATGCAATGATAGTTTCAACAAGGAATGAGATCAATTTGCAGAGTTATTTCCTACATGTACACACTTTAGAATGACAACCACCCATTTGCTTTTCTTTTTCTAAAATTATTAACTCTCTCTTAGTAAGACACTGGAAATAAGTTGCATATTATACTGGTTTGGAAATGAGTCAGCTAAAGACATTATATTGCTTTATGCATTTATTACCTTAATTATTACATTGTCTCATGTATGTGCCAAAAACACTGCCTTGTTTACATATTTATTATGCAGTGTTATTTCTCTTTTCTTTTTTAAACATGTTACTAAGACACAAGGGGATACTGGGAGTGCAAGAGGATGAAAAGACTTTCAAATGATCTGGAAACTCAATCCCAAACACGAAACAAGTGATAAACCTCTACTCCTGTTCAGAAAAGGGCGGAGTGTGAACCGAGCAATAGACAAACCTATCTCCATTAAGGAGAAAAATAAATAAATAATTAGTAAATAAAATTTCAGGCAGAAGTGTTAGAAGTATAGAATCAAAGTTGACTTTAAAAGTAACTGGAAACTCAATCCCAAACAAGAAACAAGAGCTAAACATCTACTCCTATTCAAAAGACTGGGGCGTAGTGTGAACTGAGTGATTGGCAAACCTATCCACTCCTACTGAGGGGAAAAAATAAATAAATAATTAGTAAATAAAACTTCAGAGTTCAGCCAGAGATGTCAGAAGTATAGAGTTGAAGTAGACTTGAGAAGTTTTATGTGCATTATATTGCCTTGTGTATGTGTTTATTGTCTTGTGTACAAAGCTTTGAGCATGTAGTTGCTACATAGTCTTCTGAACATATTTATTATATTTTATATACATTACAACTTCTTGTATATTCATTGCTTTTCAAATTTTATCCCTTTCCCTTCTAATAAACCTGTTGATAAATATGCCAGTCATCAGTGAGAAATATGAAAAAAAAATTCCATCTCACAATGTTTTATGCATCAACGAAGTACAATGTCAATATATGTATGTGTCAGATCCCCACTCTTCAAATTTTGGTGAATGTTTGTATGTTGCAGCCACTCCCTTTTTGTTGTTTTTAACTATGTATGAAAAGCAATAAATGTTAAAGTGACACCCAATATAGATTCTTCTGACAATGCCAGAAAAAGTCTCTGAAGCATCAAACCTGAATTCATTTATAGAACTTAGCTAAATTGGAAAAATCCACCTGTACAGTTGAGATGGGTGGGTTTCATAATTTGACCGATAAAACATTAATACTTTTGTCCCTCCTGATCATAAAGAGGGATATATTTAAATCATTAGCCTCATCAATAAACACACCTTAGGATGTACTTAAGAGCAGGGCTAGGGAAAGGGTCTCGTGCCTCCTCGCCATGGCACATGCAATCTAATTAAGTACGGTGCAGAATAGGTGAAGAAATCAACTAAAAATAAATACAATGTATCTAAATACAAATTACAGATATGTCATAATAGATCATTCCATGTTAAACAATTCAACAATGTTTTGTGGCAATTTTTAACATCAACTTGAGAATTTTCTTGTTATAAAGTTGAAGAATTATAACACATTCAACATTATGGATAAAAAATATAGTGAATTTTATATAATGTTTTTTTGAGATGCAGCATGAGCGAAATGAATTCACAGATGTGGTTGAAAAAAAAAGAGCCCAGAATGACATTAAAATCTGCAAAAATGTCTCCTCTTTTAATAATCAGTTGTACTTAATTTAATTTGTAATATATATAAATGTAGGTAGAAAGAAGGCAAATGCTGGTAAGATAGCAAAGGTAACAAACTACTGCCCAGGGGCCTCCAAATCAATCAGGCTTGCCACACTGGTCAAGGGTTTGAGGGTAGTATGAACCAGTCTGCCTGAGATATAAAGTCTGTTATCTGAGTTGAAACAAAATTTGAGAATACAGTTAAATGACTTTTGACTGATTAATGTGACTTATGTGTATGTTTGTAGAACAAAGCTATTTTAAAATTGCAACAGATGCAATGTTTATCAAATAAAAAGAAAAAATGAATCAAATGTAGTAGTTTTTAGCCATGTGTTTCAGGGAACAATGTTACCAAGGAAAGAGTACAAAGATGACATTTGTATTGAGTAATATATGTTTCTCCTGTCTGCCAACTTTGTGTCATAGATTTTAAAAGTGTGTCTAGTTTAAAGAGCTCATCCATTCAAAGTAAAACCACTTCTTACAATGACATCTTGTGATAGTCGTACTCAACAACAAGGTGGCAGCTATTATATATCTACATATTATTAAAACTGCAATTGTTTACTTGTAATTAATTCCATTGTGAAAGGCATGAATCCAACTATCCCCACACTCTACTACCACTCACAATTGTGTTTTACAATGATATCTTGTGATGGTCATATTCAACAATGAGCTGGCAGCCATCATGTAATTTCTATGCTACCAGTTTCTCATGTGTGGAACTCTCTTCCAGCTTCTTGCTTTCCAGTCAACTTTGATCTTCAAAAATTTAAATTCAAAGTCGTTATCTTCTGTCTTCTTAATTCATGTTCTTTTATTAGTCATTCGCCTTAATAATGCCATCCTGGATATGACAATAAACTACATCCAGCAGCAAGTCCTCTGATCAGAAGGTTTTGTGGAGCGTGGAACCACCTCTTAATTGCTATTTTTAATGGCTATTTTTTTAATAGTAAAAATACCAGTAGTAGATTTTTAATGTTAAAAAAAGCAATTGATTTTGACAGTAAAAAAAAAAATTAACATAGCTCCCAAGTTGTTGTGTAGGAAACCTACCACCCCTCTTGAAGATGAACTTGTCTACAAACAAAGACGTTAAATAGTGGCATGTCAAAAGACAGACAGAGTCGGAGAAGTTCTTGGATGAGCTAGTTATAGACTACTCAGGCGATTTCTGTACCTACTTACCAACCAAATAAACCCCTTTTTATTGTTACGTGTTATTTGGCGTTTGTCTTTATTAACCCCAAATCAACATCATAACAGTGACGACGAGAGATTCATTCATCACGCTGAGTGGAGAATTTTTCAACTCTAGGTGGACTATATAAATTTTTTTTTTTTTCTCACACTGAAAAAAAAAAAAAACAAAATACGTCGAACTTTGTTCTTCACGAAGAAATAGGATTTCAACGTGCTAAAAAGAAGTAAGACTTGTATTTATTTGTTGGATATATACGTGTTTTTCCTTTTTTTTTTGTTTTCAAAAGTGTTTTGTGTAATCTATTACGCATAATGGAAGATTTGATTGCATTAACGAAAAACTCTAGTGCAAAGTCAAATTCAGCAACAAGAGCAACAAAAATTGTTTCGGGAACAACTATTGGATTTACAAGTTCAGCAGCGAAATGACACAAAGGCTTTATATGAAGCAATTTTACTTAAGAATCCAGTAAATTCGTCATTAACGGCCGAAGGTATTGCTAATTCTATTACTGAGTTTAAATTTAACCCAGAGGAGGGCATAACTTTTCCTGCATATTTCAGAAGATTTGAAACAATATTTGAAAAAAAATGTGAAGGTTGGACTGATGAACAAAAAGTGAGTTTACTTTTACAAAAGTTGGGTACAGATGAAAGTAATAAGTATACAAATTTTGTCCTTCCAAGAAAAACTAGTGACATTTCTTTTGAAGAAACTGTTAATACTTTATTTTTGGCGAGCGAGTTAGTTTGTTTCATACTCGTTTCTCGTGTTTGAATATGGTAAAGCGTGACGATGAGGATATTGTTACGTATGCTGGAAATGTTAACAGAATGTGTGAACGTTTTATGTTACATGATCTTTCAATTGATCGATTTAAATGTTTGATATTCGTTTAAGGGTTGACTTCTAGCAAAGGTAAGGACATAAGGTCCCGAATATTGGCAAAACTCGAACAAAATTCCGAGATTACTTTGCAGAAGGTTACGGAAGAATGTCAAAGAATTGAAAACTTAAAACATGACAATACGCAAATTGAAGAAAAAGACGTATCCCATGTCCGTGCTATTCGACCAAAAAAGGGAATAGTTAATAAAAACGTTAAAAAACCAATGTGCTTTGGATGTGGTAGTGGTCATTTTAAAAGTGAATGTTTTTTTCGCGACAAAAATTGCTATTCGTGTGGCAATAAAGGCCATATAAGTACTCATTGTAAAAGCAAAAGAAAAAAATTTAAGTCGAAAAAAGATGTGAATATTGTATTGTCACGTCAGGAGATTGAGGAGGGGCAGAAAAGAAAATTCGTACAGGTAAAAATTAATGGAAAAATGGAAAATGTTAAACTTCAGTTAGATACTGGAAGTGATATTTCCATTATTAATACAGCAACATGGATTAAAATAAAGTCTTAAAAAGACTGAAAAAGTGGCTCATGGGATTTCTGGAAGAAAATTGCATTTTCAAGGTGAATTTTCTTGTAATATTTCATTTGTTGGTAAGACATTAAGTCTAAAGTGTATGTGCTACAAAATGCTTCAAATTTGTTTGGAACAGATTGGATTATACTGTTTAATTTATGGGAACTCCCTATAAATTCTTTTTGCAATAGAATTAATGTTTCTTCTCCGTGTAAAAATCGGATTACAGAAAATTTGTTGAAAGATCTGAAAATAAAATTTCCACAAGTATTTTCAGAAGGTCTTGGATGTTGCAAAAAGGCGAAGGCAAAATTTGAAGTGAAGGAAAATGTAAAACCTATTTTCAAGCAAAAAAGAAATGTGCCATTTGGTGTTTTGGAACAGATTAACAAAGAATTGGAACGGCTTGAAAATTTAGGAGTTATTTCATGCATTGAATTTTCAGAGTGGGTCTGCCCTGTTGTATATGTTAAGAAAAAGAATAATAAAATTCGGATGTGTGCCGATTTCTCTACGGGTCTAAATGATTGTTTAAAAGACCACACATATCCGTTGCCTTCACCAGAAGACATTTTTGCAAGTTTAAGTGGAGGAAAAATATTCTCTAAATTGGATTTATCGGATGCCTATCTCCAAGTGAAAGTGGACGAAGAATGTTCTAAATTGTTAACTATCAATACACACAAGGGTTTATACAAATTTAACCGTTTGCCGTTTGGTTTGAAAGTATCCCCTAGTATTTTTCAGCAAATTATGGACACTGTGCTGGCAGGGTTGGACTTCATATTTGCATATCTTGATGATGTTTTGATAAAAAGTAAAGATTGAAATGAACATTTGGAACATATTAATAAGGTTTTTGAAAAAATTGAAGAATATGGATTCAAACTTGCAGCTGAAAAATGTGAATTTTTTATGAGTGAAATTAAGTTTTTGGAGCAGATAATAGACTCTGATGGAAGAAGACCAGATCCGGCGAGGGCAGAAGCGATCAAAAGCATGCCATCTCCCAAAAATGTAGTAACGTTACAAGCGTTCTTAGGACTTGCTAACTATTATGGGATATATATTCCTAATTTGTGCAGCCTTACGGCTCCATTAAATAAATTGCTTAAAAAGGGAGCAAAGTGGGAATGGTCAGAAGTGTGTCAGAAGGCGTTTGACAAAATAAAGAATATTTTGACGTCAGAATTATCACTAACACATTATAACCCTAAACAGGAAATTATAGTGGCATCGGACACAAGCGAGTACGTAATAGGTGCGGTAATTTTGCATAAATTCAGAGACGGCAATACGAAGCCAGTGGCACATGCATCAAGGACATTATTACCCGCAGAAAAGAAGTACTCTCAAATTGAGAAAGAAAGCTTAGCTATCATCTATGCTTGTAAAAAATTCCATAAGTATATACATGGAAGAAGGTTTATAGTGCAGACCGAGCATCACCCGCTGCTTTCGATCTATGGTTCGAAGAAGGGTATACCTACTCATACGGCAAACCATTTGCAACGATGAGGAACCATTTTGTTGAATTACAATTTCAAAATGGAATTTTTATCATCGAAAAATTTAAGTCATGCTGATAGTTTATCTAGGCTGATCCCAACGTCTTCGAAACCGCTGGAAGATACGGTGATAGCGTCGTTACAAGCAGAAAATGAATTGGTGGAAGTAATGCATAACACAGTAAAAGAATTACCGGTGACATTAGATGAAATAAAATTAAAATCAGAAAATGACATTTTTATTAAAAAAATGAAAGAAGTTGTAACTTCAGAAAAGTATAAAACTTCTTCACCAGCATATTCAATATGTGATGAAGTGCTGTTATATGCTGGAAGGGTCGTGATACCGGTTCTACTACAAAAGCGGATTTTGAAGGAATTTCATCAGGGGCATTCTGGTATTGGACGTATGAAAGCCCTGATGAGTAGTTACATTTATTGGCCAAATATGGACAAAGTCATTGAACAAGTAGTTAAAACTTGTAGAGGGTGTCAAATGGCAGCGAAAGCACCGCCAGTAAAATACACACCCTGGCCAAAAACAGATGTTCCATGGACCAGACTCCACATAGATTATGCTGGACCCATGAATGGTAATTTTTACATGATAGTTGTGGATAGCTATTCCAAGTGGCCTGAGGTTTTTAAGTGCAAAAGACCAACTGCTTCTGTAACAAAAGATTTTCTTACAGAACTGTTTGCACGGTTTGGAGTACCAGAAAAAATTGTCACAGACAATGAAACTCAATTCACAGGAAGTGAATTTAAGACGTTTTGTAAGACTCTGGGAATTGACCACATCACGACTTCACCGTACCATCCTAGGTCAAATGGACAGGCTGAACGGTTTGTTGATACGTTCAAGAGAGCCCTTAAAAAAAACAAATGGTACTAATACAGATGATGGTAATATACAGCAGTTTTTAAGTATATACAGAATAACACCAAATCCAAACGCAATATCAGGGATGTCTCCAGCTGAACTGATGTTTGCTAGAAAAATTAGATCTGTGTTCAATAGGCTGCTGCCGGAAAGAAAAAAGAGTTACCAGAACAAAACGCATCAGGAAAATATGAAATATTTCAGGCCGAGATAAAGTTTTTTTTAAAATTACAAAATGAGAAGGAATTTTGGCAAGATGGAGTGGTAACGCAAAGAATTGGTAAAATGTTGTACATGATAAGAAGTAAAAAATGGACGCACAAAAGACATTTGAACCAATTAAGGAGAAGAAACATTGAAGAAATAAGTAAAGAAAAGGAAGAACCAATGGAGGTATTATATGATTTATTTGATATACCAACTCCACCATTGCCTGAAACAGTTGTCCAAAGAAGGACAAGCAAAAGAAAAAGAACTAGGGTGGAACGTTTAAGTCCAGATCCCAAAAGGAAAAGATATTAATTCCTCCAGAATTAATCTCAAGGGGGAGGTGTTGTGTAGGAGACCTACCACCCCTCTTGAAGATGAACTTGTCTACAAACAAGGACGTTAAATAGTGGCATGTCAAAAGACAGACAGAGTCGGAGAAGTTCTTGGCTGAGCTAGTTACAGACTACTCAGGCGATTTCTGTACCTACTTACCAACCGAATAAACCCCTTTTTATTGTTACTTGTTATTTGGCATTTGTCTTTATTAACCCCAAATCAACATCATAACACAAGTAAAATTAAATTTTGGTATTAAATGATCCATAAGGAGTTAATATGCTGTTAAATAAACAGTCTTTAATAATGTTTTTATTTTTCTCATATTCTTTCACACTCAATAACCCCTTGCATCTTAGCAGTTTTATTACCTTGCTTGGGATGAAATAATTTAAAACATGTATAATGTAAATACATAGTAAATTATTTTACTATAGAAAGTGCTACTAAATACTTTACTAAAGAAATGTACTGCAAATGGTTTTACAATAGAATGCATTGAAAATCAAGTTAAAATTTTGCATTTTAGAATTAATAAAGGCATTACTGGCAGTATCAGACACTTTTATGTATAAATTTTAAAAAAAAGAACTGTGGTATTATAGATATACCCCAACATAAAAACTGGCAAATATCTCTTAAATCAAATGAGTTATGAAACCAAGGTGGCTAACTTGACATTATGGTCGTTTGTAGGAAGTTTATGTGACTAAGATAGAAATTAGATCATTCAAGTAGAATATATGTCTTAACCTCTCCCTCTCCATTTATAAAGGCAATTTTAGATTTTAAAAATAGCCTGCTTGACATTTGCTAAGCCTTGGGGGATTTTTGATCTATTTTTGAGTAAAAGTAAGATCAGAAAAAGACCATCTCATGATACAAGTTTCCCAAAATAAAATAGCCTAGGCTACAATGCACAATGTTGTTATACAAGTCAGAAAGACTATAAAAAAAGAAAGACAAACTGAAATCAGAATAAAAAAAAAACAGGAATATTTTAAAAACCCAAAGAATAAGTTCCCATTGTTACTTTTAGTTTTGAAATTTGTCCAAACATTGATTTTTCCTTTGACTGCAGGAAAAAAATGTTTCCCTTGATCAGAACAGGTAAAGTATTGTCTGCTACTTTTTAGCTTTTTACATGAGTGAAAACAGACAGAACATTCCATATATTTCCTAATAATCTCAAAGGGGGATAATTTTAAAGAAAGATCAGCCTAAATTTGCATATATGTTTTTTTTTTCCAGATTTTTATTAGATATACCTAAAAATCAAACTAGCTTCAGGAAAGAATGGATATGATAAATATTGACTATCATCACTAAGTATCTCAGGAGCTTGGTTAAATATTTATCTATATTCCAAGAATTTGAACAACAAATTTGCCTTGTATTAATGACTTGTTCAAATTAATATTTTAGACATATGAGAATATGTATTATGGATAGGAGGTAGACTCAATCTCAATATTATTCCATCATCTCAGAACTTTAGGTTGGAATGACTGGTTATGGTTGAATCATAAATAATTTCTGTTCTGTTTATCAACTTTATTCTTTAAAAAATATACTATAATTACATTTTATTGAATTTTATATTTTCCATTATTTGCAATGACTTGTTGCCATTTTTGAATGTTCACTTTATACAATGGTCACTCAAGGTAGAGGGATTACTGAAGGTGATTGTTCTGTAAATAGTAAGAGTAACAGGTACAGCTTATGCGGATATGTGGGAAACATAACAGTTAACTGCAAACTTGTCAGGCAGTTCTTCACTATCTTTTGAGTAAATTTTAACAGGTTTCAATGTCAAAATATTTTCAATGAACTGTTGAATCTGGTTTTCATTACGGAACATTTTCTCCATCAAAGCATTTTGCAATGATTAAAAAAGGTAATAATCTATTGTGACTAAGTTAGATGAATATTTCAGGTTGGGTAGAACACACCAACAGAGTTCCAAAATTTTTCCTTGTGTTATTCCTGATCTATGTGGCCTTTTATTCTCACTATTGACAAGTGCAGGGTGCTTTTCAGCCAAACTTTTATGGACATTGCAGCTACTGAATGCATAAATGTGTATTTAATGTTTTTTTTTTTTAGATTTTTTTTATACTAATGTTCCTCCAATAGAAGGCCCAAGAGCCATTAAAGGTAGAGGGTTAATGTGTGGGGTGTAAAAAAAAGAAGGGCAGTTCATGAGGTTAAATAGGAAAGATAACAGTTAACTCTAGAGATGAAGAGGTCAGGATTGTAGTGATCAGGAAAACATCCTGCAGGGAGTTTGTTGCACAAAGCAGCAGTTATTGAGAAGAAGTTGTCTGAGTGGAACTTACTTCTTATTAATGGAATACAAGGGAAATGAAATCCTTGTGTACATGGCATGGTGGGTTCCAGCTGCAAAGAGCAGGGCTGGTGGGACCAAAGAATGTAACTCATCAGAACACAGAAATAACAATTAGAGTAATGAGAGGCTTCAAACATTTCCTCCGTGAGAAAGGGTATAGTCAATATTAGGTGACTACATCTTTTCAATTAGATTAGATAAATCATACTTCAATTTATCACAACTAGAAAAGATAATACTATGCATTTTATTAGCTTTTTTCTTTTATATTTCCTAAACTACTAAATGGTATATATAAGGAGAGCAAGATTATGTTGGATCAATATTCTAGCTCAAACAGGTCCTGTCAGCAATGAAAATCAATATTCAAATTCCTATCATTAATCAAACACAAATCTCAAGCACCAGAGAAAAATAGACTATTATAAATTTGGTCATAAATATATAAATATTAACAATAATATTGTAACAACAGAACATTTCAATAGCAATTCTAAACTCTAACAGATAAAATTATTCTATAATCAACAGTAACTCTCAATTGCAATATTGATAGCAACTGCAAGCAGTATTGTAATAAGAGCAACTAACAATAATGTTAAAATACCAATAGCAACTCTAAACGCTATTGTAATAACAGCAACTAACAATAGTGTTAAAATATCAATAGCAGTTCTAAACACTATTGAAATACCAACAACAATAATGTTAACATATCAATAACAACTCTAAATACTATTGTAATAAGAGCAACTAACAATAGTGTTAAAATATCAATAGCAACACTAAACACTATTTTAATAATAGCAACCAACAAGTGTTAAAATATCGATCACAACTTTAAACACTATTGCAATAACAGCAACTAATAACAGTGTTAAAATGTTGATAACAATTCTAAACACTATTGTAATAACAGCAACAATAGTGTTAAAATATCAATATCATCTCTAAACACTATTTTAATAAGAGCAACTAACAATAATGTTAAAATATTGATAGCAAATGTAAACAGTATCATATTAGCAATAAGAAATGTCAATAGTATTATCTCATTTGCAATTCTCAACTCTGTTACAAGTGCAATATCAACTGGTAAATGTTATTATAAAAGAAGAGATAATTCTCTATTCATCACACACTGTCTAGGTGTGACTTTGCATGCATGCATGTAATGTATATATATATATATCTGTGTTATGTATGTATGAATTATATGTGTTCTATTTAATGTACACACAAGCACAAATGCACACACACACACAATTTAACTAAATTTATGTTAGTTACAATCACAGTGGGAATGACTAAAAAAAAGTCCACTCTCCAAATTTATTAACAAATCCTACAGATGCATGCTGAGATTTCTTCAAAACAAAATAAAATATGGACTCTTCTCAATATTATCTCCACATTTTTATTCTTGAAGCTAGAAGACTGTATCCCTTTTGCATTTGAACCCTATCACTATTTTGTGAACCTTTTTTGCTTTATTACTGCTTTAAAGTTGCTTTGCTTTTAGCTTGCATTATCTATGTATATTGTTTGCCTCGTATTATGTGGGCCTGTTCTCTTTTTCTTTTTCTTCCTATTATTGTTAATTGAGAATTTTACCAAAATAAGAGGTTTGCCAATTTCTCTTGAAAACTTTTTCAATTACATTTAATAATGCCCGCTCATTCTTAAGTTTGAAATAAGGTGGTGAGTAGTGTAGAACATGTCATGCCACTACACTTCTTTCAACAGTCTTCAGTTGGATCCTGCCGGCTACACTAGGATGCTGGAAACAGTTGTGAAGTCCTCGATAGGCCTTGTATGCAATGGAAGGCTGTATATGTTTCAACAGGACTCTGCACCTGTTCACAAAGACCTGATGATCCAAGATTAGATGGCAGACAATCTGCACAACTACATCATGCCAAATATCTGGCTAATTATAGGCAGACTTAAATCCCTTTGACTATTACATGTGGCGTGTTGTTGAACAGGAGTAATCAATGTTATCACAATACGACTGATTCCCTGAAAACTGCCATTACCCAAGTAATGGCCAATATTAATACATACTATGTTATATATGCATGTCAGTGAGTCTAGTCCCATACTGAAGACAACATTTGGCTGAAGGTGGTTATAATAAACATGTAATCCAACCATTATTGCATCTATGTATCAACAATTGTATCAATAAATTTAGTTGTTTGTAAGATGTACTTATTTTTCTTATAATCTTCAATGCATCCTAGAATGCTTTACACACACTATATGTTACACTATCAATAACACTTCCCAAATATGTTACACTATCAATAACACTTCCCAAATATGTTACACTATCAATTACTCCTCCCAAATTTGCTACAATATCAAAAAATTAAAAATTCAAAAGCAATTCAAAACAATGCCATAATATCAATCACATCTCATATGATAATCACATCTATAATGTGATATGATATATGGTATTAAATTTCCAAGAGTGATTGATAAAAGATTTTCCATTAGAAATACCATTTGCAAAATAGAATTAAAAAAAAATAGCACCCTCACCTCACCCCTGCTAGAAAAATTTGAGTTGAACTAAACCAGATAACCTTGCAAGAAAGAATTTGAGCCAAAATGAATTTTATTTTTCAATATTACTTAATTCTGCTCTGATTGTTTCAGAAGTCAAACATAAGCTAGAATTTGGTCAACCCCTTTGGTATGTGATTGAAAGGTGGAGTCACCAAACCACTTCCCCAACTCTGTTACTATGCATATACAAATCAATTTTGCAACCCAACACCTGAAAGAAATGCGATTTCCTAAATAGAGGTACCTACTGCAGTCACAGTCAGTTGTTCCAGCACAGAGTACAGCTGAGCCCACAAACTAGACTGCTGCACATCTAGGGAAAAGCTTAAAAGTTGTCTTTCAGCAAATTAGCTATCCAGCCATGATATTATAATAGTCAAGTGTTCATAGATTAGAGAGAGGATAAGGAGTCATCCTGTAGAAAGCAAATAACTCATGTAAAGAACAGAAGAAAAAGATAAAGCCAGTTTCAATGTCAGGTAATTAATACAATGTTAAAAAGGTCTATTGCCAGTCTAGAGTGTAAATAAAAAGGGAAAAGAGATAAATAATAAAGATAGAATATGTTTGCAAGTTCTTTAATAAAAAATACAGCTCAATACCTAGAAGACTTTGAATCTCTTCAATTCACCCAGCAAAGACAACAAAGAAAAATAAATCACTAGGTATTTTAGCAATGTGAACAAAGGAAGGATTTAATTTGACTAGGAGGAAAGTATACTTAGATTAATAATCATGTGGGGGAAAAGACTTCTAATCAAATTAATCATTCCCATCCATTAATGATAATATTAATTATCAGCTATTTTAAAATAACAATAATTCCTGCCAAGTGCCTATTATAATAACATCACCCTTAGCAATATTTACAGTTTTACCTTTAAAAAAATTAACTAAAGAAAATCAATTTAATCTACAAATCAAAAACTGAAGGAAAAAATTTTCATCTAACATTATTGGTTTTCCCTTCTAATTTCCAATCCATCTGTCTGTACCTGAAAATGAACTCCATGGCACTTTGTTAATTTTTTTCAAATTATTAAAATGTAAAGATTTACAGAAAAAGCCACAATCATCAAATTATGCCATTGAGAACTGATGGTTCAAAAGTTTACTTCATTAAGAAATAAAAGGCCAAACATATTAATACTAGAGCTGATTGCCGACTAAGTTTTCCTTTCTTCATTCTATCTGTCAGTCAATGTGGCACTAAGTAATTCTTCAAATCTAAAATTTCCTTCTGCTAAGATAGAAAAGGATGACTGATTTAGTACTTAACCCATTGTTTTAACTACTGAGCTATAGTGAGTATATTCAATAGATTATTACATGGGAGTAAAAATGACCTTATAATTTTTCTATTTAAAGAAACAAACACTAAAAGTAGACAAGCAGATTATTTCCAACTTTTGTTTCTTGAACCCTAGCTTGATTACTAGTCTGAATGTAAAAATCAGGTTCAACCCTCAACTGGCAGAACTTGATGTTGGAGTTGACTAGCAGTCATTGTTGCTACAATGCCCAACTTGTTCTTTCTGCTTTCATTTATTTGTGTTCCAAAACAAGAGCAAATTGTTAAAAAGAAAAAAATGTTCTTTGAAATATCTCATAATGAACAACTCCAACTGTTGGCAAGCAATGAAAGATAACTAATTATGTTGGCAAAAATGCAGCTTTTAATGTTAGCTATAAAAGTTCTCTGCAACAGATTATTGTTTATCTCTCAAAAAACAAATTTATTCAAATCTATTTTAACATTTCTCCAATAAGCAAACTGGTTTTATATTTTTATCGACTTCCAGAGATTGTATTTATCAATCAAAACAATGTTTTTGGAAACCTTTAAGTCATCATTTTTGGCTTAGACATGTGATATCTTTTTAAAATGTTTTTGTAATTTTATAGTTTCTTTTAGTATAGAGATAATGATTTTCAAGAAAATGGCTGACATTAATCCTGCCTGCCTACTTCAGTCAAATTCACATGACAAGAAGAAGATATGTGAAATTAAAAGAACAAATACCATTATCTCCAGATTTTTCAAACCAGACAATAAGCACGAACAAGCTTAGATGGTCTGCCTATTAATAGGAAGAGGAATCATTAATGCTATTCAGTTGGTGTTACAAAGCTCTTAGTGCATACATTCAAAATGAGTGCCAGAAGGTAGGGTGAAT
Source organism: Acanthosepion pharaonis (assembly GCA_903632075.3). Classification (NCBI taxonomy): domain Eukaryota; kingdom Metazoa; phylum Mollusca; class Cephalopoda; order Sepiida; family Sepiidae; genus Acanthosepion; species Acanthosepion pharaonis. The sequence goes on along the minus strand of CAHIKZ030002744.1, from coordinate 1,564,065 downwards.
GATTTCAATTACATGACTGGAAAATGAGATGATAAAAGAGTTGCTATTATAATAATTCATAGCTGCTATTCATATTATTAGATATGTGCAAAAGTTTTCAGAATTTTTTTTATTTAAATAAAAAATAGTAGTTTTCTACTCTGTACTCAGTCTCAAGAAAGAGGATACTGTGAATTTTTACACACACCTAACATAACATAATCAATATTGATATTTTCATTAATATTGCTATTAATATTTTAACATGGCTGAAATATACCTGCAGGTGATATTGATCTTTTGATACAGTTTTTATTGCTTTAATATAATCATATTATAATTCTACTTGTTTTTCTGTTAGTTGATAAGTTAGTAAATGCACTACATCCTGCCATTACCTCAGATAAATAATGGAGCATATTCCATATTTGATTGTGAGGAAGAGAAAAGAATATATCAAGGATGTTTGATTTTAGTGAGAAAAAGAAAGCATACATAATAAGAAAAAAAGAAAAGGAAGATAGAAAAGGCAAATATCATACAGAACCACATCCCTGTTACTTTGAATTTCTCATCCCGCGTGAACTGCCAGGAGATTAAATATTACATAGCTGTAGAGTGAGTAGCCATGGTTAAATATAAAATAAATGACGGAACTGTCCAATAAACAGAATTGACAAAGTTTGCAATAAGCAATAAAAAAAGAAATTTTTTTAAATAATATAAAGCAAATAAAAATATATGCAAGGCAAATTAACAGTAATAAGGCAAAGCAACAGTATTATGACAAAATTATGACTTACAATAGTAAGTTCAGATAAGCAAACGTAGCATTCTGACTTCAAGACAAGACACACCATGACTGGTAATATGAAACCAAGAACCGGCCTATTTTATTGCCTAGGAAAAAATCCCAGCATCCATTTGTGTGCTTCTGCCTATAAATTGGGGAGGGGAAAGTATTTTAAGTCATTTCCTATCAAGATTCTCTGTTCAAACAAAATTTTCTTATTTCTTCATGCTTTATTTATATTTGTCCTCATCTTTGTTGTTTTTATCACAACATTTCAGCCATTATGTCTTCAAGCCTTCCTCAGGTATATATCAATCTGGATAACCTACAAGGAATTCCAAACTGAACTCTTTATTTAATCTATGGGGAAAGACTGTTCTACACAAGTAGATTAATTACAAACTGAACCCTTTATTTAATCTATGGAGTAGACTGCTCTTGTTCCACTGCTCATTTCTAGAGATATTGTCTTATTTTTAATTAGTACTGTTGCTATTGTTCATCTACTTCCACTGCACAAGCACTATGTCAACAAATTTACAAACCAAAGCTTTTACCAACTAGGCCATTGTCCCATAGTAATTTGTTTTGTTTGTTATGGGATAATTAATCTTAAGTGAGCCATGCGAGCCTATCTAAGATTAATATGCAGCCTAGCATTTGAAAAAAAAATCTAAGATTTCAGACGTAGTTAAACTAGGACCAAGCTATCCACAAATCACCGACAAGGGTTTCACTTATCCGTGTCAGAACTAATCTGCAAAGCTTGCATCTTCAAAGCATTCTTTTTCTATGCATTGTGTCCATTTAGGATGAAGGTGAACTTGCATCCAACCTCATTTCGTCAATTTCTGTGAGCATACCAGTGAAATCAGTATCATTGCTATTCCTTAAACCAAAATTGGTAAGGTGGAGATGTTACACCTGCTGCATGAGCAACAGTTGATCTCACATAAAAAAACCTTCACTGGACAATAATTTACATCAGCAGACAACAATTTACTAGCAAATAATAATGCTATTTGTAATGCTATTCTGGATGCTGTTCAGTCTATTTCATACAAAGATATACAACATCTCATAAAATCAACAGATAAATGACCTTGGTACATGGAAACACATTATGTGAAATATCCTGTACATTAATAGTGTAAATATTTCCATGAACCCCTTCATGAGTTCTCTAAAATTTAAAAATAATGTGAGTTACATGCGAAGATGTATTTTAACTTGAAGCAATCAGAAACTTCAATTTAAAACTATCAAAGCAAATAAGATTTTGTTTCAAAATAACATTTCCTGATAAAACTAATGACTGACATTTTAAAAACATATTTTTAAGCTTTCCTGGAAAAAAAGTGAAATATTCAATTACCTGCCCTTGGAAGCATCTTTGCCAGACATGAAAGCTTGGTCTCCATCTATAGAGGTGCCAGGTGAAATGAGGTAATTGGCTTTACTAGGTTCCATAGGTAAAGAAGATAACCAAACTTCTTTACTAAAATTGGGTGAGACATAACCTGCTATATAAAAAGAAAAAAATCATTACAATGGCTACAGATAACTGTATGTACATATAATAATTATATCAAAACAAATTTTATTAAATTCAACTGGCAATGTCTGTTTATTTCTTCATTGGATATTTCCAATTTTCAAATAGGATGTTGTATATCAGGATCAAAATTATAGATAGACTGTCCAAAGTTCATGCTTATTCTGCTGCTTTTGTTCAACTACTCTCAACTGTCTCAGTCATTATCAACTACCATGTGCTGTGGTCGGCAAGATTCCATTGGCTGCATTCAGACATTTTATAGACTGCTAAAAGTTTAAAACAGTACAAAGTGATGTTATATCTTACAGTTAAAGGGAAAACCACACTAAAATGAATGCATCAAATATGCATTTTTTAAAATTATTCTTACGCACATTAAATATTTTATACACACTTCAAAATACAGTTTCTTGTAGTGAAAGATTTTATTTATTGTAGGCTGTTTATTTTGTATAATAATAGCTTCTATGATTTTGAGCCTCTCCTTGTATTGGGTATTGGATAATATTTTGATATTATTTGCTAATATTTATCTTATGCTGACAGTTGTGTTTTGGTTGTTCATGATGGGATGAGCAATATGTGCATGAAATGTACTAAGTTTCAAAGGGTGACAAGTTAATCTACGAAAGAGCATGGTGCATGTGTGGCCAATGTAAGATTTTAATGTTGTTCATTGGTTGTTGATATTGGGGATGAACTGGCTACACATCCATCACACACTCTCATTTATTGAATAGTCACTTGTCAAAACTTAGTGCAACTGTCAAGTCAAGAATTTCTCAGTCCAGGAATAATTTTTAGACAGGAATTTGTACTATTTGTACTAATAATGAAGAGAAATATTACATATGGGTCATGGAGAGAGAATAGAAAAAGGGGTTCTATAATGAGCCTAAACAATGAAAGATTCAGAAATGCCACTACATTATCAGTTCATAATTAGAGACTCCAACATCAAATAAGAATTAAGTGTGGAACATGTATATAATGTAAAAGGCAATAAATGTAATTTGTGCATGTTGAAAAAGATTGTTATATTATGGGTCATAGGAGACAAGAGGATGTTAAATAAGAGACAAGAATTTATGTGTACATGCAAGCATAAGAACAAATTTCTGATCAAAAAATATAGGCCTGGAGTAATTTATAATCATCTTTATTCCCCACTCTTTTCTTTTTCATCTACTTCCTGGCACACACAATTTGGGCCTACTACTGGTCTTCTAAACATTACAATGTACCATATATGGTAATCCCATGCCTGAGAGCAGTAACTACCTCACAATCCCCTTTTATTCCCATTCCACTATTCTATAGATATTCTACCCAAAACATTAATCTGTAATTCTCTGTTCCTTACTACTGTCTTATGATTGTGGTTTAAGCATGAGACTAACAAAAGCAGAAAAAATTTGGGAGAGTGTGTATAGTTTATTAATTTTTATATTTCTTACATTTTTGTTTTGTATTTGTACTTTTTACATTACTTTTTACTACATAGAACTCTCTGACACACATTTTGTAGTTGTGTGTGTGTCTCTGTATCTGTGTTTCTGTGTGTGTGTATATATATGTATGTATGCACGTGTATATCTCTATATACGTGTGTGTGTTTGTGCATGAGTGTGTCTGCTTATATATGTGTGTGTGTGTACATATATATAAATATATATATATATATATAAATATATACACACACACAAACACACATACTCACATATACATGTACACTCGCACACACATATATATATACATGTAATTCCATATACCAATGGAATAATGATTAAAAAAGCATTTATTTCACACAATAAATATTTATTTTGCAACAAAATCTCCTTCCTTGTCATTATGCTTAATTTCATAACCCCACATTCTGAGAAGAGAAACAAAAGTGAAATAATAATTATATTTGTATTTTAATCACATCAGTATTTAAATACTGTACTTATAGATAAGGATTCAACTTTTGTCATTGTTTGTACTAAAAAGCTAATTTTTTCTGACAGCAGGACAAAAATGTTTGATGCTTACATGTCCTCACATAAATTCAACATTACAGTGAAAATTTCAGACCAAAACAAATAATTACAGAGTACACACTTGCTCATCCACCTCATATATATTTATATCTATATTTATATATATATATATATATATATATATTTATTTAATTAAGAAAAGTTTAAAATAAAAAACTTACATGTAAATGTAATGGTTTGAAATTTAAATTAAATAATTAAGTAATTAATTAAATGCAAGGTATTTCTTTTAAATTTTATTAATTATATGGCTCTGTATGATTGATTTGTTATTATTCTCATACATTGAGCTCTCTACTAGGAGTTTTACCTGGATATATATATTTTTATGGCTCCTTGGGATTAGCCACATATCCAAAGGATTATATATATATATATACTAGCTGCTTATATGATATGAAAATGGACTAAGTCTGACTATCATTTTAATATATTTTTTGTTTATACTTTATTTTTATACAGACAATTATTTAAGTAAATGCTCCTTTTTATAATAAACAGTATTAACAACATGGATATCCAAGAAATCTCAAAGAAAATATGTCCTCCAACAGGAATCAAACCTGTATCCTACACAAAACCATCATATAGCCTGAAGTGCTATACCATTTAGCTACAGAGGAAACATCTGGTTAGCCACAGGTTAAATTACTATTTTTAAACTACAAATATCTAAATGGTATAGCACATCAGGCTATATGACAATTCCATGTAGGATACAGTTTCAAATCCTGTCAGAGGACACAAATTTTTTTTGAGATTTCTTAGACATTCAGGCTAGTAAATGTTGTTAATACTGTTTATTATAAACAGAGCATTTACTTAAATATTTCTATCTATAAAAATAACATATAAAAATAAATTAAATAGCTGCTTATGTCAACCATGATATCACAGGTAGGATTTGCTGAACAAATACACCAACACTGTTATTTACTTTAATGCTTACACATTTCATAACCCGACATTCTGAGAGGAGAAACAAAAATGAAATAATAATTATATTTGTATTTTAATCACATCAGAGTTTAAATACTGTACTTATAGATAAGGATTCAACTCTTGTCATTGTTTGTACTAAAAAGCTAACTTTTTCTGACAGTAGGATAAAAATGTTTGATGCTTACATGTCATTTTTCTAATTTCTGACCTAAAATTTCTTTTAGGAGGTTTCAGCACTCTATCATTATGTTGTGTAGTAACCCAGAAATACCTTCTGTAAAATCCAATATGAATTATAAAAATTTAAACAAAAATCCATTATTAATTATAGGATTCTAATAATGTTAGTTACTTATAGGTTTATGAAAAATCTATTATTAATTATAGGTTTATAAAAATCCAGTAGGAATTATAGGTTTCTACCCATAACCTATTAATGCCGACATCCCATGTTTAGGATATGAACAGGTTAAAAATCAGAAAAAGGGATTTTTAGTGATCAGGAGATAAGACAAGTATTGTTGAAAAAGAGAAGCTATTATATGATGCATATAAATGCATTGATCAAGTTTATACTGGAAAAATAAATTCAAAATAAGATGCTATATAGAATATTAACTATTAAAGAAAAAAATTAAGATTAGAAGCAACAAGTATGAATAACTTAAACATTATTTAAGTGAGTTCCTGAAGTTATAGCATTAAGTGATTAAACATTACTAGGGTGTAGTAACCAACCAGACCAATTGTAATTTTATAAGTCAAGTTTAATTTGTAGGGGTTACATTACAGGAAAATCCTTACAAATGTCAATGTGTCAGGAATATGAAAAGCATAGTTCCACTCCTTAAAGCGTGAATAAAGGATTTTGTTTAACATTTCCAAAAGGCTACTTGTAATGAAAAGGGGTTACAACTTGTAATGCTGTTCATATATACACACAGAACAACACAGTTCTAAAAGGAGAGAAAAACGTTTATGTGTTTATCTGTAATGTGGGTGTGTGAGTGCACTACGTGTTTCTGGGGAGACTAAAATGTCAGTTCACCCAGAGAAAGAAGATACATCTTGTTGCTACAGTATCACATGGTTGTAGAGAGCACAAAACAAAAGAGCATTTGTGTCCTTATATATACAGCTTTATTCAATGCCACTTAGGTGGGCATTAAGAGAAGTCCCCTGACAGACAAGGTTGGGTAATCTCACAGACTAACTTTAATACCTGAGCAAGATGAAAATGGACAGCAGACACATATTTTTATGAAAACAAGAAAGACAGATAAACTGATCAAAATTTAATGCATATTATAATCTCAACAATGTTCAGTGAAATGATGAGGTTATTTCTACTATAAGACCCAGCCAAAGGATATTTCAGGAAATTTTTTCTTTTAAATCATAAATAAGGAGCCTCATCATTAAGCAATACTTAGCAAGGCTATTCTGGCTGACCATTACTAAATATTGGGTTTGATCCTCACTGGGTGCCCCATAGAAAATTTGACATTAAATAACCCAACAAGGGTTGCCATGTCCTAAAATTGTGACACTATTTGGGTTGCTGGTAATTAATAATCAAAATGGCGACTTGAAAGCAAGATAATAATGAATAACTTAGCATGAAAAGGGTTAATCAATCCCGGAAAAATAGGCTGATAGTAAGAATTGTTCCCAGAGAATTGAAATATGTATAATGGAACAAATGACCGCTTGAAAGCAATTTTCTGTGTGAACAAATCAGCTGTTGACAGCCAGTGACAACTAATGCCTGAATCTGGAGTTAAAGCTAAATGAATTCATTTTGCAGGATATCAGAATGAAAAAACAATGAATTGAACACCTGCAGCTGAGAACTAAAAATTTCCTTGGGAAAGTGTCCCTTGGGTCAGAGTTGAGAGAGCCAAATGTGGTGTCAATTCACTTATGAGGAAACTATATTTTAAAACATATTTTTTTTTATCAATCTCCGACCAAATGTTGGAGGTGACAGGCGGAAAAGATCAATCAAGGAAGGAAGAGGGGTTGTCTGTACCCACTGAAGGGCAGCAGGCACAGAGGAGACATTAAGAAGGTTGAAGGAGCTGCTCATGCCCACTGGGGAGCAATAGTCAGAGTTGGTACTAAGAGAAGGTAGAGGCAGCCGGGTGGAGCAATGTCTGCAACCCCACCCCTATGAGAGAGGGAGAATTCCCCAAAATTATGAAACTAATTTGATTTCTCAAGACCAAAAATAATGGACTTTTGTTGGAAATCAGGGGATTCACTGAAACCCAGCCTACATCTTGCCCCACACCAGTTTCTAGTTGGAGTCCATAAAAATGAATGTGCGAAAGCCATTCAGACAGCTTGGGAGTTGAGTTCGAATTGAGTTCAGAGAGACAGCCAGAGAGCTGAGAAGGGAAGCAACAGAGGTCGCTGAGAGATTCCACACTAGCTGCCAAACACAAGAACCTCTGACTTCAGCCTTGAGCCAAACTTACCAAAACATTAAAACAAATTTCGATAACTTTGCAAGCCAAAAACTTACCAGCTTACCCAACTGTTCCATTCGATTTAGGAATGAGTTGAGTTGACATACACCTATATGTGAACACAAATACTAACAATCCCTTGTACACAGAATTGATATAAAGATAGTAAGTATTTTTTATATATATTTCAAGTGCTGTTTTTTTTTTTAATTTTATTGTACAACTTCACTCTATTTGGATCAGCCCAACACAAAGATAACTGCAATGAGTCCATCTTATAATCTTAATAATCCTTATAATCAAAATAATCACAACATGGGGTAAGGCAGGTCAGGATCGAAGAGATTACTCCATTGATCAAACCAGGATTGAATTGAAGTGCTGTAAGTGAGGATCAAGTTGAAGTATTATGAAGCTAAGAATTTTCAGTAAAATAATTACAGTATATTTTTTAATGTTGTTTTCCTTCAGAGTGTAGACGATTATTGATTTCCTCAGATTTCTTTATTATCTGTGAATTGACATGTCTTCTTCTATGTGCCATGTCCCTTCAGAACATTGGCAATCATGGATGGCTCTCCACAATTTCCTGTCCCTTGTTGAATTTAAAAACTAAAATCAGAGTGAAACTCATTCGTTTAGATGGAGGAGGTCTGATTTGCAATATCAGCTGCTCAACTGCTTATGTTTCAAGGGTTTGATTGTTGATGACCAAATCTAATCTTATAAATTTACTCTTCATTCTTCCCCGAAAAATCAGCATTATATTTTATTGTATTGTTTTATTTACATTCGGACTAATGTTGCCATTTTTGTTATTATCACATTTTCTCTGGATTTCTATCAGTCCTGGTAACGTTCAGGAAATTTTGAACTGGACCCTTCATTTAATCTATAGGAGCAGATTTTTCTTGTCCTACTGTTCATGTCTAGGCATATTGCATCTTTTTTTAGTCATGCTCACTCACTGTTTATTCTGTTTTAATGAAATGTTTTAATATACATTTGTCATATTAGTTGAAGAACTGCTTACTTAATTGGCATGGAAAATTGAATCAGTAAGCCAAGTAAATATTCTGTCTGAGGCTATTGCATTCACTTTTACACAAAGGGAAAAGGTATGAGTTTATCTTTACTCAAACCAAACTGCCATGGATAAAGCAGTGGAGTAGTCTAGGTTCTCTAGCCTTAATAGAGCAAACAGTCTAAGAGAAAGAATTCAAAATGGTGGATAAAGCAATGAAAAAACATTCACTATTTTCCCCAAAACAGGCATGACAAGACAGTATATTAAAGATGAACTTGTGATGAGTCATGATTATTTATGTTCCTTCAGGTCATGGGCATTATAAAAATAATTTCTATTCTTAATAACAAGCAATATTAGAGTATTTATATTTAATATTTTATCCTTGTCACTCAACTGTTCTCTCTCTGCTTATTATTTCTTCTTCTTCTCGTTATCCCCTTTCTTCTTCTTCTCCTTTTCTCCCCTTTCTTTTTCGCCTTCTCCTTCTTCTTCTCCTCCTTCTAGTTCCTACTTTCTTCTTCTAGTTCTCTTTCTTCCAGTTATCTCCTTCTCCCAGTTCTTCTGCTAGTTCTCCTTCTTGTTCTTCTAGTTTTCCCTCTTCTTCTTTTTCTAGTTTTCCCCCTTCTTCTTCTATTTCTTCTTCTAGTTCTCTTCCTTCTTCTTCTTCTTCTCCTTCTTCTAGTTCTTTTTCTTCTTCTAATACCACCATTCCTCTCTCTCTCTCTCTCTCTCTCTCTTTTTTTTGCTCATTGTGTCATGCCATCATTCTTTAGTTTTTATATCCAAGAAAACTTATCTTGGTTCTTTTTCTTTCCAAACCATACTTCTCCAATTTCTCAGTCTCTTTCATGATTCCTTCTCTCCTTTTCTTTTCTCTCATCTTTTTCTACTATCCCTCTAATTCTTTTCTTTTTCCAACACTCCAACACGTCTCTTCCATTCTTCTTCTCAAATGTCTTTATCAAGTTCCCATATCATAATTTACAAAGTTTATAAAATCAATCTTCTCTATCGAGGTTACTTTCTCCTAAGTAAAATCATTTTTTTCTCTTCCCAACTTTCTTCTCTCTCATGATTAATTGCTAGAAAAAAAAAAGAAAACAAAATTCTAAATTAAAAATAAATTTTAAGTAACCTGAACAAACAGCTGGTGCCATAATGGAGGTGTTGTCATCATTGCTGCTTGCCAAAATCCTGACAGTATGTTCACTCCAAGAGTCTTGGATGACATTTCCATCATGTGCTGAAACTGGAACTGGTTGGTAAATGCTGGAAGTGGTAACAGGTTCTGGTGGGGAAATGCTAACTGTTGGTGGCTCAGAGTTAAGCAGCTGGGGAATACTGGCATTGTTTTGTTCCTCTGGTGCACTGCTCTCCTTGCTTGGCATCAGCCGCATGCATTGCAGAGGCTGCAACAGACAGATATAGAGACTTTAAGAATATGGCAGAATTTTCAAGGACACAATTATATTGACTATCAGGGTAAGAGTTAACAGGCTTCTTTCTAGTATAGAGATTGAAACTGAGATAGATAGATAGATAGATAGATAGATAGATAGATAGATAGATAGATAGATAGATAGATATGAACAGGCTGAAATAGATAGATATGAACAGATTGAAATAGATAGATATGAACAGATTGAAATAGATAGATAGATAGATAGATAGATAGATAGATAGATAGATAGATAGATAGATAGATAGATATGAACAGGCTGAAATAGATAGATATGAACAGATTGAAATAGATAGATATGAACAGATTGAAATAGATAGATAGATAGATAGATAGATAGATAGATAGATACTCACTTCATCCATGGAATTTTCAGTATCTTTCTGTAGAACCACATTTCTGAAGCCTCTAGTTTTCTCCATGGGGAGATTATCTACCATTCACTGCCATTTAAGAGGATTGGTAACACATAGCAATCTAGCTATGAGTTTTTCACAAATACCCTTGAGAAAGGTATCAATCCATCTGTTCTCCCCATCCCAGCTATAGATTAAACAGCAGAGAAGCCTGATCTCTAGCCTTGGTTGGCACCCAGTCTAGATGAAGAACATTTCTCAATTCATACCCATTCAAATTGTGGCTGGCAACTCCACTCCATAAAAATCTACTTGTTAAGAAAACCAGAGCAGCAACCCCTAGTGTGGTGAAGCTATAGCTCCACTGCTAGGTTCTCTTCCCCAACCCAAATCTATGATACAGGGGCCCCCACTCTACTATATCTCAATTTTCATAAAGTAGTATTCATATAAAATAAAAATTTTACTCTAACCTAATTATATACAATAATGGATCATATGCAATATAGGTGAACAATTCAGCTACAAAAATTGAATATAAATGCAATGTATTTAAATATTAGAGACATGTTATAATAGATCATTCCATATTTAAATAAATCAACAAATTTTTGTAGTAGTTTTTAAAATCTTGAGATTTTTCTTGTTAAAAAGTTGAATAATTTGAACACATTCAATATTATGGATAAAAATAAGGAATTTTATATATTGTTCTTTTGAGACTTAGCATGAGGAAACAAATTCATGTATTTGGACCCCCCCCCTCCACAGAATGAAGTCAAAATCCACAAAAAATTTTCATCCTTTAATAGTCAGTTGTGCTTAATTTAATTTGTAATGCATATGCATATAAATGTAGGTAGAAAAAACACAAATGTTGATAATAAAGTGAGGGTCACAAAGCCCCCAATCAGACTTCCCCTCCCCAATTGGGGGTTTGATGTGTTGTATGCACCAGCCTTGCACATGGTAGTTAAGGAAGTCAGAGAAAAAGAGAGAGATCCAAACAAAAAAAAATAAATGCCTAAAAGTGGCCTTACCAGATTGGGAACATGACTGTATTGTCAAAATCATAGGTTAACGAAGGGGAGAATTTTAAACAAAAGTATTACGGCTTTACTCATGAATAAAGAAAACTTAATTTAAAGATTAGGATAATGCCAATAATAGTTGGTGCTCTTGGATGCACAACAAAAACATGATATTCAAGATCAGTTAAAGTTAAAAATTCAAGGATAGCATTACTAGAGTTAACAAGAATACAGAGAAAGGTGCTGAAGATTTCTGAGAACTTGATATCACTGAGACTCCAATAACCACTAAATTCATTAAATAATAATACTAATAATAATAATAATAAATATGCAAATGTAACATATAAGCCTCACACTAGCATATATAAATGGCATATTGAAGACTGAAAATATTAACTTCCAAGGCAACTCACTAATGGGAGAAACCTATGAAAGAAAGGTTTATTCTCTCATTTGTAATTCCCCCTTATGGGCATTATTATATGCATGATATAATAACACCATATTTTATGGATGTAATGGAATGACTGAAAGGAAAAGAAATGGTGAACATGTTTTGTTCTCAGAGAGACTTTTATACCACTAAGACATACACAAAACTATATATACATATTTACACATATCCCAAGCAGAGAAAAATATAACATATATCTACACAGCAAGCAGAGTGTAAGGAGGAACAAAAAGATAGGTTCTTATATATAATAAGGAGATTCTTCTGTGTTTCTGGAGAAGCCATGTTTAGGACTCCAGATTCAATTGGGCCAGATTTATCTACTATGTCCCAATCGAGGACATATTCCACAAACATGAAATGGTGAGTCCTGGTTTTTTCCCAAATTGAGTACTGCAAGCCAGAGTTTCTTTCTATATCTGGGGAAGATATATTCCCAAAAGGAAATGGTGCCATGTACCTGTAAGTTGCTGGGGCAGGCAAATTTAGGCTCAGCCTGTTCTGAGAAGACTGAGCCAAACAACTGCTTTATTTGATTCCTGTAAACTGTATGAAATTGACTGCCACTTTCATCAGCAACAATCATGACTTTATCTCAACCAAAAGGAGATAATCGCTTTTTGTATCCAAACATCACTTTCTTCCTTACTTACCTTATTTCTGGTCATTTAATTGAACTTATAAGGCAGGTGATGAGGCTGATTTAAAGAGTTTTTTAAGCACAGTCAAGAAGTTCAGAAATGAAATAGGTACATGGTTCATCTTAAAAAAAAGTGCAGACTTCTTTTAAGAAAGCTAGGCTTATGAAGACAAATGTCATAATGATTAATATAGATGCAGCAATAAAAAAAAGTTGAACAAATCTATGACTACAAATATGTAGAAATCCAAGAAGCAGTATTGTATAAATCATGTGGTAAACAAAGAAAAGGTCAGAAAAAGGTTCTAGAGAAGAATAAAATCAATCCTAAATATTGAATTCAATACTTACTATCAGATTATGGCTATAAATTTATTAGCAATACCAGTTATGACATAAGTTCATAAATTCAGTATAATCAACTGGAATGTAAATGAAATGAAGAAAATTGCTTCCAGATTAAGCAAAATTACTAACTTGCCATAACATGCACCAAATTACTCAATTTATAGAGAAAACAATAAATTCCTAAAAGAACACAATATCCCAGTCAAAGAGACAAATAAAAATATACTAAAAATAAAAACAGCTAAAATTATAACAAAAAGGATGTTAATATACAAGGGTTAAACAATTTCAAAAAACCATCTGGAAACAAAAACCTTTACATTATCAATATGCATTCAGAAGTAACAATACCACCATAGATAAAAACAAAACAATACATGGCTAAAAGTAGAGTGGGAGGCATTTATAATGACTGTACAGAACCAAAGCTTATTTACTAGGAATTACAAGGCAAACATAATACAGAATAGTGCAGGCCCAATACATAGATTATGTGAATAACATGTTGAGGCTACTGACCACTTAGTGTCTGGCTGTCCAATCTTGACATCGAAAGAATATAAATATCAACTTGATAAGATTAGTCAGTATATCTACTGGAAGATATGTCAGTATTACTATGCAGCCTATGTCAAAAAATGGTATGAACATCACTCTGAAACAGTTATAGAAAGCTATGAGGTCACTATTCTTTGGAACATTACCATAAATACTGAGATATTAAAATTAATAGACCAGAAATGGTAAATAAAAACTACAACCAAAAAAGTACCTTCAAATAATTATGACAATGCCAAAAATATATGTTAAAGAATATGACAAAATAAATAAATATAATGATCTTGAAATTGAAAGGGAAAAACGTGGTACCTTAAAATTACTTTTATACATATAATAACTAGAGCCACAAATACAATCAAAAGAGGTACAGACAAGAACATTAACAAAATCCCTAGCAGCACTTCTTTACAAGAGATTCCAAAAATTGTACTGTGTGGAATTGCTCATCTATCAATGTAAAGAAAATATAATCTCTTAAAACCAGAATTTGTGCAAGCAAAATGAATATATTTACTACCTTGCATTACCCCCGGTCTCAGGTAATGACCCAGTAAGGGATTGTACTGAACAGAAAACTAAAAAAGAAAATAATAATAATAATAATAATAATAATAATAATAATAATAATAATAATAATGACAACATGGAGGTAAAAATGGGGATTGCAATTAAAATGGCTCTTCCTGTTTAATTATCTGGTTTCTTCATTTTTTTCCTGAACTCAAAAACAATTTTCTGATCAAATCAATTAATATTATTAAAGTCTGCATTCACCAAAAAGAAGCCTGATTATTTTGCATTATAAATACACAATGTCCACAAAGAGATTCATGTCCTGATAACTGGCCTTGTTTCTTTGATAACAGACATTAAGAAAAGCAGAGGAATGAATGGTACTAGTGATTGATGAGCTTTTAATGAGTTCTCTAACGAATCACTTCAAAGACATATATTGCCCATCAAAAATTGATTGGCCGCAGTCTAAAAGAAAAGCAGAGACAAGATTATGAGAAATAAGATGGTGCAGCAGTGGAAGGAATTAATTATACAACATATTCAATGTGGAAAAGAAAATACAGTCAACAAGAATTGGGTAGCCCAAAAAAATGAATTTGGTTTTTGTTAACTTCTGTTAAGAACATTTAGTTTTAACTTATTTCATTTAATTTATTAATGTCCACAATCCCATTTTGGGGGATGGATGGTATTAATGGGTTATAGGTAGAAACCTATAAGTAATACCAAATCTTATTTTAATTTTCATAATACCAGACTTCACAATGGATATTCTAACATCAAAGATGAAAGAAATTAAGAAATACTTTCCATATATATATATATATATATATATATATATATATATATATATATATATATATATATAACTTTTTAAATGGTAAGAAATTAACTCAAACCTAAAAAAAATAGATTTGTACAATTTATTGAGAAGGAGGTGTTAATATCATACATGTCAAAAGTGGTTTGCAAAGTTTTATACTGAAGATCCTTTCATCAAATAATTCTACATGTTGAGATTAATAGAGATCAAATGAAGACATTAGTTGAGAATAATTAGCATTAAAGAACATGAAAAATTGCTAACATATTCAAATTACCCAAAGTTAAAGTTAAATCATTTACACCACCGTGATTATGATAGCCAATTTGTGACTTCCATATCTGTTAAACAAAAACAAAAAAAAACTATCGGATCATATTTTCATATGCAATTCACCTTTTTTTTTAATATCATGCTCCTTCAGGACATAGCTAATAACATATCTCCACAGCTTCTTTTCCTCTTTAATATCTGTGAATTGTTATGATTTCTTTGGGAAGATAGTGGAATGGTTACTCATTGCCTTCCAATTCTTTGAATTCAGATCAATCCTTTTCCAAGATTGGTTGCCACTCAAGGCTAGAGAAATTAGTCTATGTTACTATTTAGCCTATAGCTACTGGGGGAAGAGATGAATTCATGTCTTTCCCAAGGGCAATAGTGTGAAGTGAATACAACAGACATGGCTGGAACTTAAACTTGGCATAACACTTTCACTTTCTGTGCTGATAATCATTATGCTAACTGTATATCCCTCACTACTTAAACACGACAAAAGTATTTTTAAAAAAAGATTGTGATTGGCAATGAAAACCAAATACTTTACAACATCAAATGCAAGAGATCATGAGATGAAATAAACCCCTACCAACTATACAAAAAGCAAGTCTTCATCCAAAGAAAGTGATGTTATGTAAAAAGTGGGATTAGTACTATATGCATGCCTTCTGAAGTAACAAACAATTAATCTAAACAAGTACTGCTCCCAATTAGATTGATTAAAGACAGCAATCAACAAAGAACATTTTAAATAAGTTAATAGAAAGGAAGTAATAACCCATCACTACACTGTATATTTCTTTACTGACCAGGCAAAAATTATTACAGCATGGCTGGGAAGCTTTCACACTTCTGCCATATTCACTAAATATTACACCATCAGATTACTTTATATTCTAATCTTTAGAGAATTATTGTAATGAAAAATATTTCAGTTAGTTGAAAGGCTTCAAAAGTACCTAGAGCAACTCGTCATCAACTATACTTACTTTTTGATCACTCAGGAGCAAATGAATGTCCCAATGTCTTCCTAATATACTTATAGGTCATTACATCTGAAAATCAACCAATGGTCACAGGTGAACTTTTCAGAAAAATCTGTGAGAATTCACAGGTTTTATTTGATCAAAATTATTGCTAAATCTCAAATATTTTAGATCTGTATCATTAATAGTTTTAAAATCAGAGCATCTTGAAATTTCACTGAATTTTTGTGTTTTACTAAATAACGCTTTCAACAAACAACCTGACATTCATAGCATCAATGGTATTGCATGTACAAATTTGAAATTTAGTTACAATAGTTAATGTTTACTGTAGAATACAAAAATATAAAAGGTATGTCTTAACTACCCTTATAAAGACCTGAAAATGATGTGTGTGTAAATTCCCCTTAAATGAGGTTGAATGAAAACAACCCAGTTAAAAATAATTTGGGAGTTGCTTCCCCTACAAATCCCTTGCACAAAGCAAATTTTAAAGATTTTAAATATATGCATTTTCATTTTTAGTATAAGCTATATCCAGTAAGAAATATAAAATAAATTATTTCAATTTTCAATAAGTTAAAAAAAAATTCTCATATTAAACATACTCTAAAACAAAAGTGAATCTTTATTGAAAAATCTTGAAAACATTTTATTTTCTTTATATTTAATAATACTGAACAACAATAATTCTTAATAATTATTGATGTTTGAATGAATTTTCTGAGTCTACCCTGCTATAATCTCTTAAGTGACTGTATGTTAATTAAATCATTGCAGTCCTCAAGTGACATCAATGGTCTACTATTATTACATTCTTGCATGAAATAATATTGTAATCCATTTGCACAATTTATTGTCTGCTTAGTTACTCATTTATATTTGTGTGTGTCTTCCTCATTAACTTCCTGAACTTCTGATGATTATTGGAACTTTCTCCTTTATAGTTTTCATTCTGATTGTAACACTCTAGTCTATGAGTGAAGCTTGTAAATTCATTATAGTTTGAACCTCCAAAATGGCTTCATTCTTACTACTGGACTTTTCAGACTACTACATGATAGAACATTCAGAATCACAATGCTAAAGAGATTGAGATTGTCTTATACTTTGTTATAATCCATCAATGTTTTATTATTTTCTGTTTAGTCACCCATTCATATTCCAGTGTATCTTCTTTATCAACCTTTTGGATTTCTGATAATTATTGGGATTTTGTTGCAATTTGTTCAATTGTAATCCCCCTTCACAATTTTCATCCTTCTTGGAACACTGTAGGCTGTTATCAATGCATGTAGTTTATTTATTTTCAATATGGTGCACTTTCAAAATGGTCTCATCTTCCCTTAAAAGCAAATTAGGCTCTTCCATGTAAGAATGTTTAAGAATCACCATGAACAAAGAAGTTTCTAATTGTCTTGGCATTTATACTTTGCTGACTTGTGTTAAAGGGTAGATTTATATTAACTTCTTCCAATGAATAATTTTTTTTCAAAAAACAGCAAATCTTTATATTACATCATATTCCTGTAGTTTGGAAAATGACATATAATTGTAGCTGTACTCTAAAAGGTTGCCTTCAAAAGACACAGACTGCCTTACTGAAACTATGTTTTTAAATGAGTTAACAAAGAACGTCCAAAAAGTCACTTTGGTTTGTTCATATTGACCTAATGAAACAATTTGGTGTCCCAAATATAGAGAAATTATTCTGAATATACTTAATTTGGCTTAGTTTCTCAAGATTTAGCTCAAATAAATAAATGTTCTGATGAACTGATGGCCAGTAAATCCTAATCTACTATAATATACATTGATGCATTGGGATGAAATATAGATTAAATATGGATCGTATTCCGACAGAATGAGAGGATAAAGAACAAGTAGGAAACGTTTATAACTCTAACATGTTTCGCTTTTATTAAATCTTTCTTGAGATAAGTAAAAATTTTCTGGTATTTTTATTTTGTGTTGTTTGATTTTCATTGGCTAAGCAGGTTTCATGTTCATTTGACAAGTCAAGCAGCATTTGTGTGTATAAATTATGTGTATAAGTGTATAAAAACTCTTGTTTATCTATGCCGAATTTGGATGATAAAGTTTGTATGTATGTGTGCATGTGTGTGTGTCTAGTAGGCATTATTTATGTTTGAAGGTTGTCTGCATGTTGCTTTTACATCAACACTGGTCAACAAACTAGAATTATAACACACATACACATCATAAATTATACACTCAAATACTGCTTGACAAGTCAAATGTACATGAAGCTTACTTAACCAATAAAAATCAAAAAATACAAAAAAATACCACAGAACTTTTTCTATATCGCATTCTATGAAGCTTTAAAACATCTTAGATTTATAAAAGTTTCCTATTTATTCTTTATCCTATCATAATATACACTATACACATATTTTTATATATACAGAGAGAGAGAGAGAGAGAGATACACACACTACACATTTAGATACTTTTAATTTCTTTTTCTCCGTATCACAGTGTTTGTTCTTATTTACCGAGATCTTCATTGTCATGTTTCTGCAAACTCTTTTTACTTCTTCTACCAATGTGTACACTTTCTGCTACTCAATATAAAACTTAATAAGACTGCTTTCCTGTAAGTCTCCATTTTGGTTGCATCTGTCAAACTGCCCGGGATATTGTCATAAATCACATCTTCCTCCATATTCATGAATGACTAACACAAGGACAGAGAAATGCAACTGCTTTATTTCCAATTTCCTCAGAACTGAACAAGTCATCCAGAAGAAGAGAAATATTCCTGTCACACAACGTCTGCCAAGTTTCAATACTTATTCCATTTATGGTTAGAATTCAGCCTGGACTCTTCTTCCACTCACAAGGGAAAAACATACTGGCTTTGATTCAAGCACTGAAACTGAAGGACTTCCTTAAGCTCATCTTCACAGAGATTTTTCAAAATTAAATACTTTGTAGTTCAAGTTAATAAAGTGTTAATCTACAAGTAGCTAAATGGTTTAAGTAGGTCTCTGAAGTTTAAGTCTAAACGTCTATACTGTTAGACAAAATGGTTATAAAATCTGTGATATCATAGGTAGGATTCATTAAACAAGTATATCAAAATTTACATTCATTTTAATAATTACATATATGCTTCAAATTCCTAGTAGCAAGGAAAAATTAAACAGTAATCCCAATTGTCTATTGAAATCAATTATTAATGGATTTACTAAATAGATGTACTGATAATCAGAAAAATATGAATTGTCAATGGTCAGGAAATATACAAGCACAGCTGTTAGAACTGCACTATTTTAGATATATGTGAACAAGTAAAAATAAACTATAATCATGTTTCTCTTATGAGAAATTTGTGTCTTTATTTAGATACTGTTACCATAAAAAACAAAGTTTCAAATGCTGATTTTCAAGGCAAATAAAAACACCTCCCTTCAAAAAATGGAGGTTATATGATCTTCTTTCCTCACAGATCTTCAACATATCTACTAATTAAAAAAAAACTACATCTATCAGTTAAAGATATGTCTAGCTCTCAATCACTTTTTACATACTTACTAAACTTAATTTTCAATTATTACCTCCCCTGTTTCCCCTGATTGAACATACACACTGCCCAATGCAGAGATTGACATCACCAAATATACAAACCAACACTTTTATCCACTAGGACATTGTTCCATAGGACAACTTGCTGCAGTGAACTTGGAGCTTTAAAACCTGCTGATTATGTTGCAACTGCTGTTACTGCCCAGGTTTTGATTGCTACAGCAGTTGAAGACTTGTTGTCATTTGTCTTTCTTTATTATCATCCCCCATATTGTATTTATTTCTATGCTAGGTCTACTAAGGAGATCTTCATAGTTTTCTTTTTTGTCCAGTATTTTAATTTTATTCTATAGGGGTTTCCCCTTTTCCTACATACATGATCAGCCATACCCAATTTCATTGTTTCATCCCTCACTATGGCTTTTCAATGTTCCTACTTACTTTTAGTGGGTGGCTTGTTTCACCTTTATATTCTCTGCCACAACTGTAAGGAATTGAGTACACACTCCCTCCATGTTAGGCTCTGCTTGGCAGAGGTTTCTCCATAGAGTGGAACTGATTCTGAATATTGTCCTGATGTTATATGAACTGCAGATCTGAATCTTTTCTGATAAGCACTTGACATAAGGTAGACAGAATGTGGCAATTTTCTGGTCATCCTCCTTGTCCCTTCCATTCCCACTTGTAAACATTGATGTTTTTTTCTAAGCAGTTGTTATTCTGAAGGGTATATTTCATGCTGATCATTTCTTGTTGGTACATGATTTTTTGCACACACACACACACACACACACACACACACACACACACACACACAGTGTTGTAGGCATTGAAGAATCCCTTTCTTCATACTGTATAGATGGTGATAATTGAAGTTGAATTATTGTCCAGTGATGGTTGGCCTGTGATATACGGATGTTTTAAAACCATTCTCCGTACAAGTTATTAGTACATCCAGAAAGGCTAGCTGATTTTTCTTTTCTTCTTCCATTGTGGACTGGATCGAAGTTCTTAGCAAGTTCACATGGCCCAGCAGTGTTTGTACAGCTTCCTGGTGCTGCCAGAGTATGATGGGGGTCATCTACATATCTTATTCAAGAAATTCAGCTAAGTTATGTATCAAATGGCAAAAATTTTAAAAATTTAAATTTAAAGCTAAATGCCCATGTATCTTCCAAATTTCTCAATATAAAATTGAAACTGGCATTTGTTGCATTTATTCCCCCATCTATATATATAATATGCCATATATATATATATATATATATATATATATATATATATATATATATATATATATATATAAATTAATTTAAGTAAAACCAGACAACTTTAAGGTCCATAAGGTTATAATTTATTTCCCCACGGATCTTCTTGTTTCCTGGATCATCAGACCTCACTTCCAAGTATGAAAAAATTGAAGTTTTTATTCCTTGCCCATGCATATTCTTTTAGACCTGTTTGCAGAAATATGATTATTTTACTTTTAGTGAAAATCATGATAGAAAATTAAAAGCACATATAATAGTGTTTTCTCTTAATATATTAAAAACATGTTGTGGAATCCAAGAAAGTGATGACTGAAGCTTATGGTAATGATGTACTAGGTCCAAACATGTGTCAAGATCGGTTTACAAAGTTTAAAAATAGAAATTTCAAGAGCGAAGGATAAATAATGTTGTGAGAAACCTCAAAACTTGAATACTGATGAACTGAGAAAATGCCGCACAAACAATAGAAAAACTTACAGGAAAATTGACAATGACAAAGTCAACTGATGTGAAGGCCATATTAGAAAAGGAAATATTTCTTTCTTGTCACCATGTTGCAAATGTGGCACTGTTTACTGTGCCACATTTGCAACATGATGGAAAGAAGCATGAAACTGGAATTGAAAGTTCTTCCACATGTGGCATATTCTTTAGAACTGTCATACCTATCACTTGTTTTGCTCCCTGCAATAATCCTAGTCTGGTAGACAGCTGCAACAAGTTCAAGATATAAAGAATTTCTTGACAGAATCATTCTTTGATGACAGAAGACAAAATTTACTTGAAAATTAGTGTAAGGTCATCGAAAGCTAAGAGAACACTTTAGTAATTCAATAAAGTCACTAAGACAAAATTTACTTGAAAATTAGTGTACGGTCATCAAAAGTTAAGAAAATATTTTAGTGACTGAATAAAGTCACTAAGACAAAATTTACTTGAAAATTAGTGTACGGTCATCGAAAGTTAAGAAAATACTTTAGTGACTGAATAATGTCACTAAAAATAAGTGTAAGTTCATCAAAAACTAAGAAAATACTTTAATGACTCAATAATGTCACTAAAAATTTCTATATATAAAAGATTTTCTCAAAAACATGCTTCCTATCTTAACACAGCAGCTGCCTTATCAATTAGGCCACAGAGATCTCTGGCTACAATCTATAAAATTGCAGCATATATATCTTTTCATTTTATGAACACCTAATATGTCATCAACTTTTTATTTTATTATGTTTTGTTGTTTTGTTCATAAAGTAATATTTTGTTTCTGAAGAAACATTCAATTTATATGACAAGAAATTAATCATTGTTATTAGCAATGACAAAATCATAATTTTACTCCTTTTATTCTTTTATTATTGTTAATTTTTTATTAGTATTTCTTTCATCTTAATTTCAGTTGTTTTCTAATGCAACTCTCAGACTGTCATTCAATAATAATTGGTAAGCAATGCAAATTGGAAATAAAGAATAACACCTAGCAAGACTCAAACTAACATACCTTTTCATCAGGAAGCCAATCTTAATGTAACAGCTGCCTTGCCAATTAGGCCACAGAGACCACCAGCTAGTCATTCAAATCTAACCATATGTCTCTTCCTTATTTTCCATAACTGCCTAATATGTTACCATCTTTTTAATTTTTTATTTATTAGTATTAAGAGTAGTATTAATAGCAGCATTATTTCCTAATTTGAAGTATTCTCAGTTATTAACTTTTTAAACTGTGTTACTTTCATCTTAATTTCAGCTGCTTTTGTCATAACTCTGATCAGCATTTTGTGGTAAACAGTACAGGTAAGAAATTAAAAAAGTAAAAATAAACCTCTGAAACAAGGACTTGCAAGTTGTGATAAAATGCAAGTGAAATTAAAACGAAAAATCACTGATTAAGAAACTGGTGAGCTGGCTCAATCTCATACTATATTTAGGAAGGTTCTCAAACATTTCCCTGTATATCCCAGAATCTTTTATACTGATGAATTACTGTTTACTAAAGGCAATTTAATGAATCCTCAACAAGGCTACATTAAATAGGTTCAGCATTGAAATTCTATTTCCTGATTTTTATCTTCATAAAGGCAAATAAGAACATCAAATCTTATTGGCTCAATATGAACACAGTTCACCTTCATCAAAAAAACAAAATGAAGTCAGATATTTCTCCAAACCTAATTACTTACAAATATTCTCTATATAAATTTATCTGCAAAACTCTCTCATGATCCCCAATATATATAGACATATTTATAATCACAATTCTCTGTTAAATTGACTTGCAAGGTAATTAAGGTCAAACTAAGGTTTCATATTATACAGTTGTTGTTTTATTTACAGCTTTATTCATATTATTTTACGTAGTGAGCAACCTTGGGAAATTGGCCAACTCTTTTTAGTTTTAGCATATCATATAAAAAAGGAATCCTGAGTGTCCTTTTGAACTCTTCAGATCAATTATAACAAAAGCAGAAATCATGCCTGTCAAATACGTATAGGCAGGGACTATGAAATAATTTTAAAATATATCAAATTAATTTGATGCAAAAGTTTCCAGAAATTTACTGACGAAATCTTTTATTCCCATAAATTTAGTGCATAAATAATTATTCAATCATAAAAATAATATCCCTAGCTTTTTACAATATTTTGATATCTTTTAGTTAGAATGTCTATTTCATCATAACAGTTTGATACAAAAATTTCCAGCATTGTTTGACAAAATGTTTTATCCATATAAAATAATAGCATCTTCAGTTAGTAAAATATTTTCCCTGGCTTTCTATGACCTTATGCAAGATTTCAGATAAAGAAATCATCATAAAAGAACAATTCCCATTTTAGTTCAATGAATTCTTTGAGAAATGTTGAAGTTGTTGAAACCATTGTCCAGACGAGGAGTTTAGCATGAAACAAAATGATAATCTGAAGATCATAGTTCAGCAGAAATAATGCATATAAAGAAACATCCCATTCTGACTCGATGTTTGTTTGCTGTGCTTTATTTGCAGCATGAGGAGGAACGTTGTTATGTATGAAAATCATCAGTCTATTTCCTTCAAACAAGCCAATTGCTGACAGTTGCATTGCCCATGGAAATCTCATTCAGGCTTCAGCAAATCATCATAAAGAATTCCCTGTGAAAAATTATGAAATTAATTCCTTTATTACATCCTGAAAGAATATGGGATAGTGGATAAAAAATCTATGGCAACTTCTAAACCAAAGCTCAATCCAGTAAGGTTTGGCAAACAGTCAAAAGAATATGGTTTTGTCAATTCTAGTCTCTTAGATTAAGTCAAGACAATCATGGTAGATCTTTATTATTAAATAAAGTGAAGATTTATGTCAAAATTACCCATATTTGGTCAACAGAAAACATGTCAGTTTTCAGAACAACAATGCAAACCCACATTCAGTAAAACAAACTCATGAGATGGTTAATTATAAGTTTGGGCATTTTACCAAATCATCCAAGCTTAACCAGTTTGGCAAATTAAAATCTTTATTAAATCAAATTGCAAACACTTTTCCAGTTGTAAAATTTTTCAAATTAAGAGAGGGATTAATTCAGAATCTTGGATTCTTTCAACAGACGATTAAATTTTTGTCGGCTTCTGCCATTTCCAATAAGTTCTTGACATATAAATTGAAAATATGTTACATTTAAATGAGTCTTTCTCCAAAAATGTGACATTACTTTTTGAAAAATACAATATATAAAACAAAACAAACTAGTGCAAGCTGATCTAGACCTGTAAGTTTCAGGTGACAGGTGAGGGGAGAAGAGAACAAGGCATAGAAAAGGTGTTTAAATGAAAATGATAAAGAAGATCCTCAAAACAAAAATCTTGTTTTTTATTTCTTTGATTGAAATCAAACAAAACTTATCAAAAACAATATAGATCCACTATAACAACCAAATATTGAAACCATCTGGTACTAGATTTAAACACTCTGAAAATATACCACTGATGTCCTTAATGATCGTAGCATAGTCAAGCTTTGGTGAGCCAAGGTCATGAGTTCAATTCCTGGATCCAGTCGGGAAACAATATACTCTGGTTTAGTAGAAACAAACAAGAACTAGCATCACAGGGAGAAGAATAACAAAATAATCAACATATAAGCTATCCAATATAGACAAAATAATGAACACCTGAAAATGATCAGAGAGTTCATGGCTGAAATGGCATGTCTATAATAACAATCAAAGATGAGAACAATAGTTTGAGTAAGTAAAAGTATAATAACAATTTGATCCTCTCCTGAGCTTATTTTAGCTGATAACAACATTCTGAAAAATTACCCAATTAAAGCCAACCAGATCTTTCTTTCTTTATTCAGTATTGACAATAAAGATCTGCAAGGATTGTATTATATTATTCTAAGAGCTCATAATAGATTAAATTCATGATATTGCATTAACTACTTCCCAAGACTTTAACTTTAGATGCTGACAAAGGTTTTTCATACAAAATTCTTCATACAGATTCTTACAATTTAATGAAGTGTGTCCATGCCATTTCTAAATGATAACATGAGACTTACATCTTCATTATTTAACATTTTATTCCCTTGAATAATTCATTAACTAATCTCAACCAATGTGATTGTGAAACAATCTCATGATTGCTCCCCAGGACAATATTCAGAATCTACACATTCTGCAGTGTGTGAGAAACTACCCAAATCATCTCTAAGTCTATTCTTAATATTCCATCTGTCCAACATTTTCATTCTCCCATTTGCAATACCAAACAAAAAGGTGTGAGGTCACATATTTCTGCATTCAGTGGTTAAGGACAGGCCCAAAGTCAATTCTCTGTTGCACCTAGTTTCATTAATGTCTGGGATAAATTTTGAATGCAATGTATATTCTGGTATAACCCGACAATAACACAAAATAAAAAAAAGCATTATTAGTTATTATTATTCATTTTTTGATTAGCATTTTTTTAACTTAATTATTTTTTATTCTTATATCAACATTCTAGGATCATCAATGAACAGTGAAAATTGGAATTAAAGAATAAACCTTAGACAAGATTTGAACTGTTTGAACTGTTTGTCTTGCTAGAGGTTCCCAAGGTAGAGGCTTACTGAATGCAATGCGTGATAAGAATGAAAGAGGAGGAAATAGGAATTGAAAATTATGACGAATAGATAATTGACCCTTGACTTGAAAAGTCATTAAGATAGTAGTGTTCATGGAAGCATCCATGTGGGAGTCTTTTCCACAAAGTAACAATTCTTGGAAAGAAGTTTTCTGAGTTGAACATCCTTGTTACCAGTGGAACACACAGGGAAACAAGAGTGATTCAACCCTGTAGATGTAGCAAGGCAGATTTTAGCAGTAAAAGTCAGCTGGTAACACTAAAGAATAGAACTTGCTTGAACATTTGCCATGGAATCAGCAATAGGCTTGCAACATTGTATGTGTGAAATAATAAGGCAGACAATAAGTCATTGCCAACAAGGGCACTGTAAACAATTTTGAAATTTTTCAAGGCTGTAAAGTGATGTTTGGGCAGCTCCAGGCAGTAATACTCCATTCTTGGTCTAACATTATTAACAGCAATAAAATAGTCTAATAGTTGCAACAAAAAGTAAGTGAAATTAAAATGAAAGAAATAATATTTTAAAAATTAATGATAAATAAAAGAAGGTAAAAGTGAGCTTTTCCCAATAAAGATAAAATAAACTTGACAGGTTAGTATTTGTTGCATTTTCATTTCAGTAACACATCATTACTTTATGAACATATATAAAACAGAACACTCAAGTGGGTTGAAGCAAGAGTTATAGAAGGCTGAGACAGACAAGTTAGAAGTGACAGTTGAAGCAGAGATGGAGAGAACAAGGTTGATGAAAGTACCCCAATAGCAAAGAGAATACCGATCCACTGATGAACTATTGTTGTGAACTCCTAGCTGATGTCAGGAGAAAGCGAAAGGTGAGCCATCAACAAATTGATTTTCATCACTAGCCAATGAAAATCATTGCATTGCAAAATCCAACCAGACATTGACAGATAATGAAAAGAGTGCACTGATAACATTTGCCTGCCAACTGACTGACTGAAAGGTAATTCATGTATTCTATGTGAAAAGCAGAGAAAAAAATTACCATGATTACTCCATGTCTATTCCAATAAATATTGCAGAATAGATTGATGGGCAGAGAAAGCTTTGTTTTTTTTAAATGAGGGAAGTTGCAGGAAAAAAATGTGTGTAACAAATCAAAGATGACTCTAAAACCATGAAATTCTCTTTGAAAAGGAATATGGTTCCATTTTAATAAGAAAATGCAAACTAAAGTATGAACCCAAAACCAGGGAACCAGAATGAATGCCACACAATCTACAAATCATTAATTAAAAAAAACAATTTTGGGTTTTTAACAGATATTGGCTGTAATCAACTTTAGTGCAAAGTGGTAAAGGTTATTAAAGAAAATGCTTTCAAAATTCAGACTCTCTTTATATATAAACAAAAGTAACAAGATGAAAAAAACTTATTAGTGACAAGTTTAATTTTGAGAAATAATTTTATTGATGGAATCATTCTTATAAATCAAAAGGAAGAAAAAAGTTGGAGGGAGAAAGACAACAAATACCAGTTAGAGTTTATATCTGTTAAAGATACAGAAACACTCAACTTTAAATATAAATTTTGACATCCACTGGTATCTAGATGCTAAATTTAACCTTTCTCATTCGACATTTTATTGCTTTTTTTACGTTTACCATTATTTTTTTTAATTATTCCATACTGTATTGATAGTAATTTTATAAAGAAAAGTGATATAATGTATAACCCAGGATGTAAATTTACCATAGAAAATTTTAATTTTCAAGACATTTTGCCTTAATAAATTACTTTCTATTTTACTCAAAATAGTATGCTTTTAGTTAAAATTGTAGTCAGACCTATTAAGATGAATGACTAATGTATCAAAGGTGTTCTTTCGTAAAAGATCACTTTTATGTTCACACAAAATTTTATTGAAATATCACAATGTATTTCAAAGGACATTTTGGCAATCTATTTTGCAAATTTCTGTCTCAAGTTTAATGTTGTTATTATTCTGTGTTATATGGATTAAATCTTGTATTGTTTTTGAAGTAGTTGTGACAAATTTTCCATGGTAAATGCTCAGATTAGCTCTGTCCTTTAGGTCCACTGGTTCAAGCATTTGCACCTAGGACATATGTTATGTTCACTGAGTTAAGTCACCCTCATTTTCACCATATTCCAAATGGAAAGAGAAAGTTTCTCTCAGAGAGGTTGTCCCCAAGAACTCCCACATGGATGCTTCCCTAAATACTACAATTTTACCTTCTTCAAATCAAGGGTCGTTCATTATCTATCCTCCTTAATCTTCATTTCCTATCACATCTTCTTTCATCCATATCACACATCTCATTCCTCATAACCATTTTAACAGTAACTCTCTACTTTGAGTGGCTATTAAAACTTGTATTGAGTGAACTTTAGTAAAAAAAGAAAAAGATGGGAGACAAATTTTACAAGTGCATGCCAAGATCTTGTATCAAGAAATAGTCAGTTATGTGCCATGCGTGGTATATGCCTAGGCGATTATGTATCTTTCAATACATGACTGACAAGGCAGATTTTTTAGCTGGGTTGGGGAGAAGAAGAGGATTCATATCTTTCCCAATGGTAGTAGCATGTAAGTGAATGTAATGGATCCGACTGGAATTCTAACTTGGCTCTCTGATTCCTCTATCCACCGTGCCTACCTTGCATCAAGAAACACTGAACTGAAATCCATCAAACAGTAGTATCATCACAGCTGATTTTTGAATGTCCATCTGTTCATCAAAGGATAACTAGAACCTAATAAATGTTTGCTTGATATGTTTTTGTCTTAACAAACACCTACCTATCTTCGACTTGTCTGATTTAAAAGCTGACACAAGCACAGTTACTGCTTTAGCAATGGTTCTACCAAACACTTTGCTCTTAAAAATATGCAATGGTGTCTTGAAGAGAAAACCACAAAAGTTAAAGACATGATAAAAGAAAGAAAAAACGGGAAAAAATGCACTTGATCCATTCAGGCCACTATCACTCAGCAGACTGTCTCATCAAGGTGCAACTATACATTAACACAGTGTTTCCCTTTTTTTTTTCTCTGGGCTGCATTTTGGGAAGGAAAATTTGCATGCACCTCACCAAATTTTATGTGATAAAAAGTACATTTAAAAAAAACAAAAAAACAGAGATGGTTAAAGGGAGATAACCATGGATTTGAAGTCAGAACATTATTATTAATAACTCTCTCCTCCAATTTGCAGAGCCTAGTTACTATATTTTTAATACATGATATAATGCAAAAATATTACAATGATAAAATCGGTCAATAATTATTTATAACTATTTATATTGGAATCCATGCATACAATTACAAGTAACCTTTAATAATATTTTAAATTTTGAAATCATATTTATTTTTGGCATATGAATTTTTTAAAACTGTTTCTAAATCTTTGATTGTCTTTCAATCATTCTGCCTCACCTTCTATTCTCTCCCACTACACCTATGAGGTGTGCCACACTGTTTATGAACCACTGCATTAACACCTGTTAAATAATCTAAGTAAGCTATGATACCAATAAATTCTTGGAATTTCAGAGTCCCTCCTCGTCATTATTAATGTTGATATCAGTCATACAAATGCGGGCACCTCATCTGGGTATAATGAGTTTGATCATCACTGAGTGCCCTATACTGGTGACCTTATGTGAAATTTAATCTATACTTTGTAAATAGCATACAAACATGGGCACCTCATCAGAGTGCAGTGGTTCATAAACTGGACTTGTACATCTTTAGTAGTGAGTTTGATCATCACTGGGCACCTTATACTTGTGGCCCTGTGTCAAAACTAAACAACATTTAGTAAATAATAACAATAGTTATACAAACTTTACAAATAGTATGAAAATCAAATTTCCCATCCTTTTGTGACCTAAATTGCTAAATAATCTAAGTTCAGTACCAAAGGGCCATTCCTATTAGGAAGAAATTTATTACACTTAAAGAGATTGAGTCAGTGTCAATCCTTGATGCCTGAACCATCCCAGAAGGAAAATAATAAGCAAACTGAGCAATTTATGACACTATCTATATCTGTAAGTGAGACCCCATGTTAATTGTGACCTCGTATTAAACCATCTACTATTGTGTGGAGGTAGACATTACAAATTATTCAGAGCAAATTTTTGGTAATTGGTATTTCTGCTTTACAAAAAAAAATGATGATTTAAATTCTCCAACGAGTCTGGTTTTAACTAATATAAACATTAAGCAGGTCAAAATTTAATTTCTTAAAATTAAATAACAATAAGAGATGTAAAAAAAATAATAATATTTAATCAAAAAATAACAGGTAACATATGTAAAAAAATATTTTTACCAAGACTTTCTAGAAAAAACATTTCTAAAATAATAAACCTATTTCTCCCTTTTAAACCTAGTGTAAATATGTCTACTTTTTTGACTCTGACACAGACCAGAACTTTATCTACCTTTTTGACAAGACTGTTGCAAAAAGGATGTTTGCATTTATTTGAAAAATTGAATGTCATTGTCTATATATTTTGCATAGAACTTTCAGTCTCTTCTACCATGGGAATTGCCTGGCAATTATTTATCATGTTAATAAGGATTGGAACTTTTTATAATGAATTTTATTCCTACACATAAAATAGTAAAATTTAACATCAGCATCAAATTGGACATCTTTTAGAAAACAAAAATATAATGGAGATAGATACATATATTTAAAATTGCAATCCGTATTTGATTTTTAAAATAATTTGAATTTCTGAGGCTAATAGATATTTCAGTCTAGTTGGAATAGTTAAATAATTTTTACATGAAAGTGTTTTAAAAAATAAAATGAAATATATAATTTTGGTCTTTTGGTTGCTGTCAAGTGAAGGATAGTGGCATAAATTTACTTATGACAGAATTGTGAAATAATTTTGTACTGTCTGCCCATTGTCAGGTTATCAGAAATTTGTAAACATCTGCCATTTATCAAATGTCTGTGAATTGAATAACATGATTTGACATAACTAGAATGTTTGTTTGCTGTCAAAAAAAAGAGAAATGAAAACAATTATTATAAATAATATGGGTTTCTCTATAGATAGGTAAAGATTGTAATATCTAAAGTGGATGCCATTTTCAACTTAAAAATAAAAAAAAAACATGTGAAAAATCACAGAATAAGACTTAGAATCAATTAGTTGTATAGCAGCTTTTTCACTTCTCATTTGATATTTCATTGGTTAGACTACATCAATATGACTGGTGATGGGAAAGAGCAAGGAATTTTTATTTCATTTCATTTCTGATGTTTGCTTTTCAGCTTCTATCACCAGATGGTTTCTTAAACATCATTTCAGAGAAAGAGTCTCAAACAAAAAAAAAACTAAACCAAAGCAAATGGCCAGTGTAATTTCTTTGCACAAAGACATATTTACATTTCTTTTTTTTTTTTTCATTCCACCCAAGCAAGGCAATAAAGCCAATAAAACGCAAGGGTTTTATTGAGTGTTAGAGAATATGAGAAAAAAAAATACTATTAAGGAGAGAAATAATAAAAGAATAAAAATTAAGAAGACATGAGATAATGATTGACATTGCATTTAAATTATTGAAGATCCAAGCTGGACTGGAAAGCAAGAAGCCAGAAAAGTGTTCCACAAGTGAGAAATGTGATAGAAGAAACTATTAACATAGAAAATACAATTACATGTAGCCATTTCAACTATAAAATTATGAGACCTTACTGCCAATCTAGTACTATGCTTAAATTCATAAAGTCTAGGTACTATAGAGGAAAGGTCATCAGAACAATTGCCATGAAAATATTTATAGAAAAGGCTATGTTACAGCAATGGGAAAATGACTGAAGCTAAGGTGCCAGGTTCAGGCCAATAACATTACAGATTTTTCCCTGGATTTTATCTAGAATCTTTCTAAATATATATCAAGAGCACCAGATCAGTTGTGGCAGCAATATTCAAAGCAAAGATGAATGGTAGACTTATAAAGATGTAAGATAGATTTTGTTGAGAAAAATTGTCTAGCAATGACAGAAATGAAGCATGGAGATTAAGGTTCCAAGTTCAGAATTTTCGAACATGCCTGTGTCCTTCATCAGCGGATGCAAGAAATAAACAGAGAAATGGTGGTGACTCACCAACAGTAGTTCTTGAGGTTGGAAAGAATCCTGTTTGTAGATTGAATT
Source organism: Acanthosepion pharaonis (assembly GCA_903632075.3). Classification (NCBI taxonomy): domain Eukaryota; kingdom Metazoa; phylum Mollusca; class Cephalopoda; order Sepiida; family Sepiidae; genus Acanthosepion; species Acanthosepion pharaonis. The sequence continues at coordinate 1,531,684 of CAHIKZ030002744.1, read as the reverse complement.
ATTAGTAAAAATCTGATTTCTGTCCGATTTGTTGTTGTGCAAAACTTTTAGTGAAAATAACCTTAGATTTAAAAATTGGGAGGGGTGGTGGGTGGAAAGAAAGTGAGATATTGGACATGGAGGAAAAGGGTATAGGTCCTGGGGTGAGGAAGGTGTTGGTGCTGAGAGATTTGGCGGATAGGATACAGTGTGAGGACAGAGGGAAAGAGGTAATAAAAATAAAATGAAAGAGAAAACAAAAAAAGAGAGAATAAAGGAATAGCACAAAAAAGGGGATAAAGAATTTTTTAGGAAAATCATTGTCAGAAAATGGGGGTGCGAGAAAAATAAACTGAAATAAAAAAATAACAAAATAATGATACATGATAGGATCAGAGTGTACAATGGCAATAAAAATAATAAAATAAAATAAAAGAGAAAAAATAGTGGAAAGAAATAGTACAAAAATGGGGGATTCTTTCGAAAAATCATTGTAAGAAAATAGGAGGTGCAGAAAAAATAAACTGAAATAAAAAAATAAAATATTAACAATAAAAGGGGTGAAAAAACAGACAAACTAGATGTGTTGTGAACATGAGTGTATCAAACAGTGTGTAAATATATACTAGCTACCACAGTCCTTTAGGGACAATAACTAGTTGTTTGTGAGTGGTAAGGAAGAAAATGTCTGATCTTGTTTGTGTAAGTTTCTTTAAGTTATTTTCGTGTTTATTTTTTACTGATCACACCAGTACCCTTTTTGTTTTATTAACCCACTTATCTGCTCTATTTTATAAACTATATGAAGCACACATGGACTCTTTCTTCTTCTTATATATATATATATATATATATATATATATATATATATATATATATATATGTATGTATGTATGTATGTATAATGATGAAAGTAGAGACTTTAGAAATCCATAGTAATATTTTATTTCGCAAGATCAATTAATCAATCTCGTCTCATCAGAACAAATGGTTTCACAGCAATAAATGAATTTTAAAAATTCATCCAGGCACAAGCAAAAAAGGAATTTTCAAACATAAGATGGGCTTTAAAATAAAATTTTAATATGGGGGAAGTGAAAAAGAGAAAAAGAGAAAGTGGGAGAAAGAGATATGAATGTCTAGAGAGAGAAATATATAGGGGAGGGGGAGTAATATAGAAAGGGAATCAGTTGTGGGTAAGAGTCAACAGGTTGACTTCTTTTTACTGGATGTGTGAAGTGAAGTAGAGAGGATATAGAGAAAATATATTCGAAAAGGGACAAAGGAAAGAGAAAGGAAGGAGAAAGAAGACAAGAAAAAGGGAAAGAGAAAAAGAAGAGAGGTGATTCATAAGTTGTCTGTTCAATGCATGTAGTTATTTTACGTCATCACTATATGCATGTAATTTTAAAAATAGGTGATTATGAAAATAAAGTAGTAAAAAAAAAATTACAAACAATTTTCTAAGACTTAAATATTGATTTTTTAAAGAAAATCTTTCAAGAAAACATATATAAAATATATATGTAAAAAAGATTTTTTTTAAAAATATAAATTGATAAGAAGTTGAAGTAGACTTTTTAAATTTAATTAGAAAAATCAGTTTTAGAAAATCATCCAACCAATTTCTCTGTAATGTGAACCAAGACATTGAAACTATTAAAAAATCTAATCATATGTGGATCAGAGCTGATAAATCAAGAAA
>CAHIKZ030002744.1:1515000-1525000 GCA_903632075.3 Acanthosepion pharaonis | reverse complement strand
ATCAAGAAGCCTGCACGATAAAAATAATCAAATTGTTTTTGTTCTAAGTGGGTATGCACAATAAATTCACTGAATCTTAAAAGTAGCAACAGTGATGCAACAAATACAACCTTAATGCCTTTTCCTGTTAATATTATTATTATTATTGATTTAATTCAAAGTTTTCTTTAACATCTTTATTGATTTTTCTCTCAAAATGATTTGTTTTTGTAAAATCTCCCTTTACCAGATGAAAAGAAGGCTTTTATGTCGCACAAAGCACATGGGAGGTGAATGAGAAAAATAAAGCAGGAACTAACGCCGAGAAATTTACCAGTTTCTGGTCTGCTGAACAATATCTCCCTGATTGTACAATTCTTTAAATAGGCTTTTGGGAACTCGGTATTAAATTTGGAAGTGAATAACCTGAAAATCTCTTGAATGGATTTACAGACTGAAATTCCATTTAAGAAAAAACCTAAAAAAAAATTAAAGCTTTCTCATCTTCTGTTGATTAAACATCATAATTGCTTTGCACTAAAAGATTCAGCTCAGATATTAACACATTGCAGTCAAGTCAATTCCTTTCATTGAATAGTCAAGGTTCATTAACCAGAGTTCTTATCTTAAAAATCAAGACAGATAAGCTAATTCAGAGAAAATAATCACCAGTAACCTATCTCCAAAGTTTACTGGTTAACAAGAGGTAAGCCTTTTTTTAAAATGCCATGTTCGTTCAGGACATAGGCAAACAAGGTTTTCCACAGATTCATTTTCTTTATTATCTGTGACTTGCCATCTTTGGAAAGATAGTGAAGTGGTTTCTCGTTGTCTTTACAATCTGGAATTAAGAGTTTTCCTTCTCTTAGACTTGTTCCCAAGGCCAAAGAGACCCACCTACTTTAGGTTATTCAAAAGAAAAATCTATTTATACCAAACTATAGTGAGGAATAGCAACTATCAAGCACTAAAAATTGGCAGAGTGTAATGAACTTTTTCTCCCACACTATGGCTAAAGACATTTTAAAACCTGACAGTCAAGGACCAATGATTCATTTGATATTAAGATATAGTGACCCATCCTGACTTATATTTGAAGATGGAACTACTGATCCTGTGATACACTTTTCTATTTACAAATACAATCATCACAAGCTGTAGAAAAGGAAATCGAAACATCTCATGATGAAGAACCAATAATTTAGACTAGTCATTGAAGGTTCCCTGATACTGCCCAGTATACTTAAGTATTTGTAATGAGCATGTTTCACAGTCATATCTTTCATGTATAACACAATACCGAGATGCCAGTCTAACACAATTAGTGCTAATGGACACCAACATACCAGTTTAATACAATGACAATTATCATAATCTAGTGTTACCACTGTAAATATGTCTCAAAGCCAAAGTATACTACAAAATATTCTTTATAAAATTCAAATTATACATTTACAATATGTGACAATTTAATTTCCAGAATGATCACAACTTGTAGCTGGAATAATGAGTCAAGCAAACATTTATATTCAAGTATATCTAGACATGTTCTAAATTCCTTTCATGAGACTCAGATGAAATTAGTTATTCATTGCTGAGAAGTAGAGGAAGTGTACATGTTCTTGTTATACTGTTGGCAAAAAAATGAGTGAAAAGAGTCTGGTGCAATGAGCTGACATTAGGTTTTGTACAAAGATTGGTAAAAGTGTGAGTGAAACTGTTGATTGCAATCTTGGCTGGGAATGACTGCAAAATACTTTCCCCTCACCAATTTATTTGCAGAAGCACACAAATGCATGCTGGGATTTTTTCCTAACCAATAAAATATGCCAGTTCTTGGTTTCATATGACTCAGTCCCAGTTTGTCTTGTCTTGAAATCAGAACACTACATTTGCTCATCCAAACTTGCTCTGGTGTGTTAACCCCAGTTCTTAGTTCGTGAACTTTTTGCTGTATTACTGTTCCTTTGCCTTGAATATATTGTTTGCTTGCTTTGTATTATTTTTGCCCTGTTCTTGTTTTTTTCTTGTTGTTTACTACAAATTTTCTTAATTCTGTTTGTTGGGTATTTCTGCGATTTATTTACATTTAACAATGGCCACTCACTCTACAAAAACATCCCATTAAATGTATTAAAATGGCTTCTGGTAAACATGCTATAAAGAAATTGTGTTTTTAAATGACACAGATGCTTCAAGGATGAGCTGCAAGATGTGCACAATGACACAAGAAATGGGCAGCCAAAAACACAGATGCAAATGTGGACATAGTGTGGGCCTTAGTGTGCTCAAATCAAAGATAAAGTGTACAGCTAACAGCAGAAGAACTGAATATGAATAAGAAACAGTATGGCAAATTCTAGCAGAGAAAAATTTCCTCAAAAATGGTGCCTCAAATCTAGACAATGTTAGATCCATGTTTTCTTTGATCTTTTAAATAATATACTGATGTTTGACAGAGTCATTACTTATAATGTTTTCTAGCAAATAATAAAAAGCAAAGAATTCACCTCAGCAAAAAAAAAAAATGCATGCTTGTCTCACCCACAGTTCAAGACCATGCTTGTATGTTTTTTTTATTGTAAGAAGATAGTTTAACTACATAAAAACAAACTGTAAATCAACGTGTACAGGGGGCTGACACTATTTTTGGGACACTTTGAAAAGTGTGTTTAAAGGTGTTTTTTGCTGCCAAGAGCTTTTGTGTTGATGAGTAGGTAGTTCAGCAGTAACTGTCCATTAATGGTATGAACATTGATTGATGGGTTTGTCTTTGGTTTCATGTTTTCTTTATTTTTACTTCAACTTAGGCAACACTATTTTTTGGACACGACACAACTTCCGGGTTTTTTAATGATTTAGTTGTCGAACGTCTACAATATGCAAATTTTCTGCAGGTAAATTGTACCCTGACCATTACATTTGAGTATCTTTACCATTCACTGTGAAAACGTATTAAAATCCTGAAGAAGAATGCATTTAAGAGAAGTCATCAGTTTGGTCCAAAAGAAGAGAGAAATGGGCTCAGCATCCAAAAGATCGCCGCTGAGATGAAGCTACTGAAGTCAACAGTTGAATACATGCTAAATACAGACTATGAGCGGAAGAAGAAGAGAGGATGGAAAAAAACAATTTCCAAGAGAACAGAAAGAAGAATGAAGAGGAGTGTTACAAGGTTGTTATCATCTGGAGAAAAGGTGACAGCAAAGAAAGTAAAAGAGAAGTGTGAACTTGACATCAGTGTTCGAACTGTACAAAGAAAGCTACACGAAATTGAACTTAAGTATGCTAAAATCAAGAAAAGAATTACACTAACGAGAAAACACAAGGAGGCAAGGTTGGGAAGCACCAAAAGATGGATAACAAACCATGTCGACTTCAAGAAAGTGATATTTACTGATGAAAAACATTTTAAGTTCGATGGACCTGACAGGTGGTGTACATGGTCAAGAAAAGGTGAACCTGTTATTCTCAACAAGAGACAGATGGGAGGAGGAGTAGTCATGGTTTGGGGTATGGTATTTCCGAATGGAAACTTGTGGCTCGAGTGGTTAAAAGGATGTCAAAATAGCTTGAGCTACAGAGAACTTTTGGAAAAGAGAGCCCTACCACTCATAGAAAAAGAAATGGGAAGTAATTTTATTTTGCAGCAAGATAACTGCAGCATCCATGTGGCCAAATCAGTGAAAAATTGGATGTGTGAAGTAAATATAACTACTCTGGAATGGCCTGCAAGAAGTCCAGACTTAAATTTAATTGAAAACATATGGGAAATGCTTGCAGAGCATGTTTACAATGTGCCAGAAATAACCAGAGAGGCTGAACAGTGGCAGCGCATACAAGATGCTAAAAATAGACTGCTAGAAACACGAAGAGACATTATTATCAATATGTACGAACATTACGAAGATAGACTGATAGAAGTCATTGAAAAAAATTGTGCTGCCATAAACTATTAGCATTGTTTCTGCAATGTCTGAAAAATACTGTTGCCTGTGTAATGTGAAAATTTGTAAAAAAATAAAAATACTTCTAATATGAATTCTGCTTTTCCATTTGTAGTATTGAAACAGTTTTTAAATGCTATTGCCATTACACTAAAACAGTACAGACTGCCTGTGCTACATAAAACTTGAAAAAATAAAGTGTCTGAAAAATAGTGTTGGCCCCCTGTATATTGAGTAGTGCTGAAAGGGTAATGAGAATCTATTCAGAGGAAAAGACTTGCACTCTAACATGGTAGGTGGATTTTCCACCATGCTGCATTCACAAGTTCCTGGCTATGAAGTAAATTATGGGTCATCCATCCTATTCAAATTTAGTACCTTGTCTATTTCCAAAAAAATTTGCTGATATCTGTGACATCCAACAAGATATGACTACATTAATGATAGGTATACCTAAAAGCAAGTTCCAAGAATGTTTTCAGCAATGGCATCATCGTCTTACAAAGTGCATAGTTTTACAAAGAGAGTACTTTGAAAATGACAGCAGCCAATAAATAAATAAAGTTACTTTCAAGGTTCATTCTAGTGCTTGTCATACATCATATATTAATTATACTTATTTTAAATAATGAAAGTAGAAAGTAAAAACATTGTTGCTTATTTTTTTCTATCTTCAATGTTAGAATCAAAAACAAAAATACAACAATTTTGACAATTTCCATTTAAATACAAGCTGATGTGACAGCTTTCATAATACACTCAAAAAGGATTGTTTAAAACTGAAGATACCTAAAGATGACACTTTGAAAAATTTATGTAGGAAATAGTAGCTAGGTGAGTGGAAGTGAAAGCCTCCAGAAAACAATGAGAAATCAGTCAAAGTGCAATCAAATTTCTGCTACTTATCATAGCCTCCTCTCTCTGTCAATTTTGATTATTATAAAGTCTGTCTGAAGTTATTATGAAAATCAGATAAATCTCACTAACTTGAAATTGCTTTGAACTATTTTTGTCAAATTTTAAACTTAATTTAGATGTCACAATAAAGATTGAATAAAAATTTAGGTAGTTTCAACGTTTTATTAAACTTATTGTATTTATTATAAAAATTGCAGTCTGAAATTATTATGCAAAACCAAAAAATCATGTTTTACTTTGATAACAAGATAATAAAATCATCAACAATTGATCAGCATCTATAACAGAACAAATAACAAACCTATATGATAAGTATTTGAAGCATTTAAATCTTAATATATTGTCCATCCTTCTTAATAACAGCCAGTAATCTATTATTTATTCCATTAATTTTTTTTCTTTGGCCTATTCATCAGGTTCATCAAATGTCAGCCAAGATTTGTTCATGAAAATTACTTTAGAAAAGACCATTTTCATATATTTCTTGGCCCAATTTTGATGCTTTAAAATATTTACTTCATTGAGAAGAGTTTGCCTAGGAGATTTCAATGACAGATCCCAATTTACAAAGTATTCTACACATTTTATCCTTCTTGACTCCCTCGATTCCAGCCTGTTCAAAGATCTCAGCACTGGTCAAAAGAGGTTGTTTCACTATAACTCGCTTTAGTTTACAATGAGATAAGTACTTAAGGTCTTTTCTTTTGCTTCTAGGTCTCAACTTAGTTATATTTTCAACAGACATCTTTATTGTTTGATAATCTCTGCAAATCTCCTTTGATATTTCCAATGTGGACATTTTCTCACTCAATAGCTTTGTTATTTTCTGTTTTTCAGCATTTCTTAAATCCTTTCAAACGCCTTAAACTAATATTAGTTTAATCTGCATCATAACTTCAGACTGCATTTTTATAAATCCAATAACTTTAATAAAACCTGTTGAAACAACCTAAAAATTTAACTCAAGCTTTGTTTAAAATTTGACAAAAATTGTTCAAAGCAAATTCAAATTATTGAGGTTTATGTGATTTATATAATAACTTCAGACAGACTGTATATTCGAATACAACATATAGAAATCATCTTTCAAATATGCTTCTGTTCATCTGTGATACTCAGGATTGATGAACTTGTAACAAAGGGTTGAATTTCATCTTAATATCATCCTCTTATTGAATATACAAGTATACCTCAGGTTACGTCATCTCAAGTTAAGTCGTTTTCAATTATACATTGTTTGTCAAAAAAATATATAGAAAATAAAAATCAAGTTTAAGTTATTTTATTCAACTTTATGTCTGTCCTCCACAAATATTGAAGTTGTAATATCACTAGCAAAGCATTAAAAATGCATAAAATCATGTTACTGTACAATTAATAAGAATAAAAGTATATAAAATCATATTAAAATATGTACACTTAGAGTAAATGTTAATATAACCATCATGAATCCAAGAAAACAAAATATAAAAACATCCGTGATGCTGTGTCATCTTATTTAATGGCCTTTAAGAGCTTAATATTGGCATTTTCCATGGTAGTTCCAATATCTACCATTTGACGTCAATGTCAGTGCCACTTGGGATTTCCACAAAATTAAAATCCAGTTTAATTCAGGCATACACATGGTATACGTCTGCTTATCGCTTACTCTCTCATTCTCATTTATTTGTGACTATATTTTGCCCCAATGGCTCCTAAGTCATGCTATAACGCTGGACGATAAACTTACTATGATAAAATGTCATGAAAAAGGGGAAAAGGTTATGTCAATTGCTCAATCTTTTGGAAAGAGTCAGACAACAGTATCAACGATTGTTCACAATAAGTATAAGATTTTGGCACATATCAAATCTGATGCTCCAGGGATGAAAAATACTGTTATCAATAAGAAAAGAGGAAACATCTTTGAAGAGATGGAACAACTTCTTTCTCTTTGTATTGATAGGTTGAATCATCGGAGTGTTGCTATTAGTCAAGAAATCATTCAAGCATTGTCTTTGTTTGAGGACCTGAACAAAAAATATCCAGATGAGAGAGAAGTAGAGTTTAAAGTGAGTCAAGGCCGGTTTATGAAATTTAAAGAATGAAGAAGTTATCACTCTATTAAGAAGCAAGGTGAAAGTGCATCAGCTGATGAACAAGCAGCAGCCAATTTTCCTAAAGCATTAGCTAAGATCATTGAAGAAAACAGGTTTCTTCCTGAACAGATTTTTAACGTTGACGAAACTGGGTTATATTGGAAAAAATTGCCAGATCATTCTTTCATTGCTGATGAATTATTTTATTCAAAATACTGTACGTATATATCATAAATACTGCAATATGCAATGGGGAGTGCTTATTTGCAATTTATAGTGTGGTTATTTTGACTAAGTCATAACCTCTGAAATGATGTAAGGTGAGGTTACCTGTACGTTGAAATTATATCTCAACAACCTATTATAATTCTGACTGTTCATCTGTTTCTTAGTTAGCAATTATGTTATGCCCTGCCAATGCCTCATAAATATTCCGTTTTGATCATGAGGAAAGATGGAAAGGACATATCAGAGACACTATTTGGTTTCAGTAAGCAAAAGAAAGAAAGAAATGTAAAGGAGGCAGTAACACTCATATGTTTAATGTCTGCTTCAGTGAAATACAAAAATTTGTCAATTTCAAATCTTTTCATTTTAGCACCCTTTTTGGTCAAAATTCAGTACTTTGGTGGTGAGACTGGTGTGACTTCTCCAGGGCACAGTCCTGAATGTTGGTATATGGAGGCCATACACTGCTCAGACTAAAGATCTAAAGGAATACAGGGCATTACATTTGAGGCTAGCCTGGCTGCAGGAGTTGCCAGAAAGTTGTCAGTGTTGACAGTCAACCATCTTCAGGGCTCCACTCTGGATTTTCTGTCTGGATTTATTTCCATAGCCTTGTCCATGTTTAATTGGATATGACCACAATGAAGTAGAGGTTTAAAATCAGGGTTCCTTCCCTCTGATGTACTGCCTTCTTTGGCTGTCAAGCTCTATCTACCCAACTCATTTATAACCCCTATGTAAATATAAATGTGTATGAGTTTTTGTGCCAAATTAACAGAAATAAAGCCACTTTTACTGGTGATAATTATCAAATTTTCATTTTTAGTCCCATCAACATGACTGTTTCAATTGATACTTATGAATGTCAAAATGTTTAAAATGTAAAATTACATACAATAGCTGATGAAACTAAATGGTTTAAATTTTCCTTCTGTTTTCAATGCTTTAATACTAGTTTGGTACCTTTCAATTCACTGATGGTAAGATGATCAAATTTTAAACCTAAATTGTTTGCCCATTTAAAATACTATATTTATTAGAAAATATACTAAGATTAAATAGAGAAGGAATCAGAAAAATCACATCAAAGTGCCAGCTTATACCCTTTTATATATAATCTCATTAGTGAATAATTTCTGCTAAGTTCAATAAATCTTATAATTATCTGATTTTTTTAGGATTGAAAAAATTAAGTTTTTTTCTTGTCTTCAACTTTACAAAAACAATTATGCTCACTCTGTACAAGGTCCAAGAGCCACTCAAGGTAGAGGGTAAGAGGCGCTACCCCAACTATGTGCCACCATGACATAAGGAGCCACCAGAACTATATTTTTTATATTTTTTGTATATTACACAAGGCAGATGTTGTCTAGTCTGAGTAAAAGTAGAATGTTTCATTCCAATATCTTATTTCAGACTTGGTAAAATTGTGCATGTATGTGTGTGTGTGTATTCATTAAATGTACAAACATGTGTAAGTAACTTATGTGCAACACAGATATATACATGTACATGACCTATGCATAAGCAAAGTTTCACACAGACAGTGTGTGTGATGGACAGAGAATCAACTCTTCTTTCATAATATAGATTGGGGATCTGCAAGCAGACTTACTATTAGAAAATGATGACATCAGACAGTTTTTATGCTGCTTCTGATTTGCTAATATGTTTATTATGGGGGAAACCATATTGGCAAGGAAGAATAAAGAACTTGTTCTTTAGTGGAAGAAAGCAAAAAAAAAATTGAATTAAGGACGGCAGTCAATAAGATTCTGAAGCATGACAGCAGACAATTCGATGAGGAACACAAACAAGAAAAAGAAACAGTATGATGGCAAAAGGCGGTTGGGATTTAATTGGAAAGACAGGTAAACAAACAAGAATAATATGAAGAAGAACTTTGAGAGACAGTAAAGGGGATAAAGGACAAATCTAGACAAGCAACAGACAAGAGATGTCAACTGACTAAAAGGTTCTGAAAGACATCCAGAGAACAGAATGAAAAATAAGTCAAAAGAAACTTGGGACAAAAGAGAAAATAGTAAAAGAAGCGTAAACAGGGAAATAAAATAAAGGAAATTAATAAAATAGAAAGAAGTCAGATATGTACCAGAAAAAATTATAAGAAGAATCTAAACAACAAAAAATATTATATATAAATATATATATATATATATATATATATATATATATATATATATATAGGAACCTCTACAGATTCACTAAAAATGTGTATCTCATGATGAAAAAATGTCCCAGAATTGATAAAAACAAAAATTTTATCATCAAAATCTTCATGTTGTTATTAAGAGGAAAAAAGAGTAAAGAATTTGGGGATTATTAAATTATAATTTTTGATCCTTTTTAGAACATTCAAAATTTTGGTTAAATATTTTTTTTTTTTTTGCGTCAGCAAGGGGACCAAAGATTAGTATAGGAAATTTTAGCATCTTTTTTGTAATGAAAAACACATTGATTTGGAAATTCTTGTAAAAATCAAATAATTGTCAGATTTTAATGAAACTTTCAGGACATATTCACAAATGAATGAAATTATTTTAAAAATGTTTCTTTTTTAGAAAGTCTTGGTAAAAACATTTTTTTTTACATATGTTACTCTCACCCCATCTCTCACTTATTTAACTTTATGAAATTTCAAGAAAATTAATTTTTGTACCAATGTTTATATTAGTTATATGCAGAACTCCTTGGAAAATTTAAATCAATATTTTTTGTTAAACATAATCCCCAGTTATTGAAAATCTGCTCTAAATCATAAATAAAAAATTCAATAAAACTAAGACATTATTTAATTAGAAAAGCTTGTTTTCATTTTTTAAAATT
>CAHIKZ030002744.1:830000-875000 GCA_903632075.3 Acanthosepion pharaonis | reverse complement strand
GTGACGTTATGTGCTAAACCGTTTCGCAGAGCTTGACTAAACGAAAATGAATATATGAAATATTTGGCAAACATGGACCTTCGTGCCTGCAAAAGAACGGAGTGTCGAAAGAACGGTTTTTTCCATTGACGCCGCTATTATTTTAACTACCTTCATTCCTCGGCAATGTTTATTGTTGGAAAAAGCGAGGCTTAGAATTGTAATAAAATTTAATCATATGATGAAAGTGAATTCATACATTTTTTGTTTTTGAAAATTTACAGTAAAAATATTAAACATTTTATTTATTAGACTTTATATTTACAAGAATAATTTTATATTTACAACATTCTAAAAACTAATACAATTAAAACTAATAAAATGCAATATTTATCAATTAAAAATTTATAAAGAAAGAAATATGAAAACAATTTTTTATTCATAAACATTTACTAAATTATTATAATATGTGAACCAACTATGAGAAAATCCTTAGTATTTACCATTTTATAAAGATCGAGTCAGTTGGTAATTAGTCGAACGTTTTCCGTCCGTTCCAATAAAAAGTATAATAGTGTAAATAAACAATCTAATAAATAAATAGTATTTGTTTTTGTTTGGAATTCTCAAGAACAAAAAAAACGGATAAATTAATTTTCATACATTTAGGCTTTATTACAATTATAATCATTGCATTTGAAAACGATAAACATTGCCGATCAGTTTATGTAGTGAAAATAATAGCGGCGTCAATGGAAAAACCGACATTTTGACATGCTGTATTTAGCGAGCACGAAGGTCCAAGGTTGCCAACTATTTTATACGTATTCCTATTAGTTTTTTTTACGTGTATTAGATATTTTATAAACATTTTAAAATATCGTCTCATGTGATGAAATATATTTTCTTTAATGTCAGTTGTTTCGTTTAAATAATAGTCGCTTCGAATATTTTCAAACTTAGCTTGAAGTAAGTGCTATATAGTATTTAAGTATTATCTATTGTTTTTGATTTTAAGCAGACCGCTTATTGATTTCGATGTAACAGTAAAAAATATTAGCTATATATATATATATATATATATATATATATATATATATATATATATATATATACATAAGAAATAATTAAGTTTATATTTTTAATCCCAAATTTTTATTGTTTCAAACTTTATTATGGTAAACACTTCGTATTTTAATAGACGCCCCATATTTATTTGTTAAATAGTTTGTATCAAGTCTATTGACCTGCGCATTGGAGAAATATTGGTAAACAAAATGTAAAAATAGTGCGTCTATTTTAAATTATGAGTGTTCACTGTAATAACGTTTGAATATATATATATATATATATATATATATATATATATATATATATATAAGTCTAAATAATTTCATGGTAAACAGGGACAGATAACGAATTAAAAGTTTAATGCGTTTTCATGCAATCATCAGTTTTTCGGCAACTGTTTTTTGAAAATGGACACATTATACCTCCCCAGGTAAATTCAAGATGTTACAACAAGGGTAGTTGATGGGTATATATTATGCACACACCAACTAATCTCACCGAGGTGTGAAATGACTATATGGGCATGATGGAAATGCATAAAGATCACTATTACATATGTATCTTTGTTAGCATACTTTCTTAGGAGTTGATTACTCTGTACTTTATTTTGCTGTCTGTACTTCTACATATATATATATATATATATATATATATATATATATATATATATATATATATATATAAATGATTACAGATATCTTACTGGAATTCTCTGAGGTTTTATAACACTATTTGAATTTTCTTTTGAGCAATAAGAATGTATAATTACTCTCCATGATTAACAGATGAATCGTGATGAAATCGATCATAAATAAATATCATCTGCCCCCTTATTAATATTAATCACAGCTAAGGATAGGGAAGTTCATGAAGGATTAAAATTACGTTCAAATATATATATATATATATATATATATATATATATATATATATATATATATATATCCCCAGGATCATTTTTCAGCTTATTCAAGATGATCTTCACTATCTTTTACCTTTCTAGCGTTCTTTTCCTACAGTAACAAGGTGCCTCATAGGTTTTCATGTACGAATTCATTTTCAGGTTTTTTTTTCACTGCTCTTTGGAGTGACATAGACGACATTACTCTCTCACGTGCCAAACGTCTTATGAATTTAGTTGGATCTTTTCTAATTGATCACTTTAGCTCTAAGTTGAAATGATGAATCCTCTTCCTGTTGTGACCTCCTGATCTAGTTTTCCTCTCTTTGCGAAAGTTGCAAAGAGACAAATCGCCATTGTAGAAGTTGACGTACCTGTACAATCCGAAGTTTTCGACCATTTCTCAGATACAGTGCTTTACAACCGAACGTAATAGTAAAAATTAAATTCATTATATTGCAGCAGGAATTATTCTTTTAAACAATTATAGGTGATTTGTGTCGGCTATATTTTTAAAATCTTTTTTTTTTGTCTAACGCACGAATATTTTCCCAAAAATGGTTGTTGTGTATGGATCACTTGGTCCAAATACATGTTGTGTAGTCCAAAGATTTGGTCCAAATACATGTTGTGTAGTCCAAAGATTCGGTCCACATGAGTTATCACCATGGGAAATGAGTGCAAAAACAAGTGTGTTTGAAGAAGTAGATTATATCGTCATTTTTTGAAAACATTACATAATATGGATGGATGTTTTTTTACGGCTTATCAACTTTTTTTTGGTTATTTAAAGCCAGAAAATATTTTTGGATTGTAAAACCATTTTGCAGATAATAATGACTTCTGGTATAAGACCTACTAATTAACCCATAGGTGGGGGAGAAGAGGTGGATTCTTAACTTTCTCAAGGTTATTTCCGCGTAAGTGAATATAACTACGACAATTAGAATTGGAATTCGGCACTCCGATTAAAAATTCCGAGCCGTAATCCATTACATCAAGCGCACATCGAAGCTTCCAGAACCTGATATTTCCAGCGGCCACACATCTAGGTACTGAGCAGGCTCAATGTTTGCCTAACTTCGGTGATCATCTGAGTACCGGTATTTCAACGTGATCACATATACAGTTAAATACATACACTGTTTTTTATTTATTTCACCTCTAGTAAGGCCGCTAAATTTAAACGCAATGTCAATCTATGTTCTTTTTTTCTTAATTCCGGGTTTTTATCTTGTTCTATCTCTTTATCAATGTTTTATTTTCCTTATATTATTTCACACTCAGTATTCCCTTGCATCTTAGTTCCCCACATTAAGCATGACCTTGTGTCACATCCCGTCTCAGTGAGGCGACAATTGCTAAATAGCCGGAAACACAGACATTTTCTCTCTATCAATCTGATATCATCTTTTAGCTGCATTTGTCTTCGGACAGAATGCGATTCAGTTGTGTCCATGGAAAGTGATGCAGCTGAGAAAATTAATAAGTTGAGGTGCTCAGCCCTGGGGACCAGCTGCCCGAGGCTGCACCCACCATTGAACTAGAGAGTGGGGATCGGTAGTCGCTACCGAGGCCAAGCGCAATCGACGGTTCTGCGGTCTTAGGAAATTTTTCTGCTTGGCTTGAGTGTACGCGCTGCGGTTACCCATATTAAGCATGACTTTATCTCGTACCCCGTCTCAGTGGGGAGGTATTGGTAAATATCCGAAAAGACGGTTGATTTGCTTTATTTTCATCAGTTATTAAAAGGTTACGTTCTTATCTGTCAGATTTTCCTTATTTGCAAGTCATTAAATGGTTACGATCTGATCTGGCCGATTTGGCTTACGTTCAACAGTTAATAAAATTCTACCTTCTGATCTGGACGATTCAGTTTATTTTCAATGACTATTATGTAATTACATTCTGATCCAGTCAATTTGGCATATTTTCAGCAGGTATTAAAAGCTTACGTTCTGATCTCTCCGATTTAGTTTATTTTCGACAGTTATTAAAAGTTACGTTCTAATCTGAATAATTTGGTTTATTTTCAGTAGTTAATTAAAGATCACGTTCTGATGTGGCCGATTTTGTTTATTTTCAGCAGTTATTAAAATGCTACATTCTGATTTGGACGATTTGGCTTAATTTCGGCAGTTATTAAAAGATTACGTTTTAATCTGAACAATTTAGCTTATTTTCAGCAGTTATTAATAGGTTACGTTCTGATGTGGCCGATTTGGCTTACTTTCAACATTTATAAAAGGTTATTCTGATCTGAACGATTGAGTTTATTTGCAATAGTTAAGGAAAAGGTTACGCTCTTTTCTGGTTGATTTGGCTTATTTGCGACAGTTATTAAAAGGTTACGTTCTGGTCTGATGGATTTGCCTTATTTTAAATTGTTATTATATGGTGAAGTTTTGCCCTGGCCGATTTGGTGTATTTTCAACAGTTCTTAAAAGTTTACGTTCTAATCTGACCAATTTGGTTTATTTTCAGCAGTTATTAAATGATAACGTTCTGATCGGGTCGATTTGGTTTATTTTCAACCGTTATTAAGATGATACATCCTGGTCTGGAAAAATTGGTTTAGTTTTAATGGTTATTATATTGTTACGCTCAGATCGAACCGATTTGTTTTGTTTTCAATAGCCATGAAAAGGTTACGTTCTGTTCTGGCTTATTTTTAACACTTATTAAAAGGTTACGTCCTGATCTGGACGATTTCGCCTATTTTCAACACTTATTAGATGTTTACGTTCTAATTTGGCCAATTTGGCGTATTTTCAACAATTGTATTTAATTTCAGCAGTTATTAAAAGGTGATGTACTGATCTGGATGGTTTGGCTTATTGTCAACAGCTATTAAAATGTTACGTTCTTTATCTTTGTTTTATTTTCTGATCTGGTCGATTTAGTTTATTTTCAACGCCTTTATGTAGTTACGTTTTGATCCTGCCAATTTAGCTTATTTTCAGCGGGTATTAAAAGGTAACGTTCTGACCTGTCCGATTTGGTTTATTTTCAATAATTACAAATAGTTACGTTGTGATCTGTCCGATTTGACGTATTTTCAGCAGTTATTAAAATGTTACGATCTGCTGTGGCAGGTTTGGCTTATTTTCAACAGTTATTAAAAGGTTACATTCTGATGCGGCCGATTTGGCGTATTTTCAAATATATTACAAAAGGTTACGTTCTGATCTGGAGTATTTGACTTATTTTCAATAGCTCTTAATTTGTTACGTCCTTATCTGTCCTATTTGCCGTATTATCAAAAACTATTATTAGGTTACGTTCTCATCTGGCCGCTTTTGCTCTTTTTCAGCAGTTATAAAAATGTTACCTTCTGATCTGGTTTAAGGCTTATTTCTAACTGTTATTAAAAATCTACTTTCTGATCGGGCCAATTTCGATAATTTTCAACAATTATTAAAAGGTTTCTTTCTAATCTTGCCGATTTGGCTTATTTTCAGCATTTATTAAATGGTTACGGTCTAATTTGATCGATTTATCTTATTTCCAATAGTTATAAGGTTACGTTCTGATCTGAGCGATTTGGTTTATTTTCAATAGTTATTAAATTCAGATCGATTTGACCTATTTGCGAATGTACTAAATCCATTTGCCTTCCTTGTCAAGCGCTTTCACAAAATGCTTCCTGAGTTCTAATATGGTGGGGACGGAAGTTGATTATTTTTTGTCGTCTAGTGGATCAATTATCACATTTTTCTCTACAACTTTCATGTCTTCTCTTGCCGGCAATTCTCTTATATTCCACTGTTGATCTCTGGCTCTGCTGTCCGATAAACAAAGGAATCATTGTAACTTTGTGCAGTCTGATTGTTGCCCAAGTAAAAATTTAATAATTTTCAGTTTAACACAATTCACCCAGTTATGATGAAAATACTTTTATTCTTCTTATTACCTCCTTCATGGATTCATGCTTTTCTTTCAAAATGGGGATCTTTTTTGTTAATTGCCCCCCAAATAATGTAAAGTTACTTATCGCAAATATTAATTCACTCCAAGAAATTATAAATTTTAAATGAAAGTTTGTATTAAACAAATTTTGATTTAAAATTATAATTTCAAAAGAGTGCCAAAAATTTAATAATAAAACAAACAAACTTTCAGAGTCTGTCTATATTTCTGAGATGAGGTATTATGTACATTATTTACATTATTCGGACTATTGTCCTCATCTTTGTCGCCATATTTATCACAACGTTTCGGCCGTTGTACGCTCCGGCCTTCTTCAGGTGGTTGGAATGTCGAACTGAAACCTTTATTTCGCTCACCGGGGTAGACTGTTCTAGTTCCACGTGCCATGTTTGATGGATGTCAGATATCAGTTATCTCCTGTTTCACTCACCGGGGTAGACTGTAGAACAGTCTACCCCGGTGAGCGAAATAAAGGGTTCAGATCGACATTCCAACCACCTGAAGAAGGCCGGAGCGTACAACGGCCGAAACGTTGTGATAAATATGGCGACAAAGATGAGGACAATAGTCCGAATAATGTAAATAATAAACAAACTTTCATTTAAAATTTATAATTTCTTGGGTTGAATTAATATTTGCGATAAGTAACTTTACATTATTTATTATTTTTATTATTATTATTGCCTTGTAACAACTCCAACTCTTAGAAGGAAAAATTACCCAAAATCAGAGTTATTCACATTTCGTAAGTGCGGATAATATTTGAGGTACTTACAAGGAATGTTTTATAACTTAAAAAAAGAAAAATATCTTTTCTTGGCTTCTTTATCGGGGTGAGCGCGTAAGTAGACCTCGAACATAGAAAATAATTCACCCGAGTCCCTCAAAGGTAAACCAAATCGGAGTGCAAGAGAGGGGCCTCGCCCTGGAAGAATTTCATATGAATTCTAGTAAATATAAATTCTTTCATTTTGGGATGAATTAACAGAAAAAGGTCCTTACTTCGTATTGATGTGTATACTTTGGTTTTGTGCATAAAACATATTTTAAACTACGCTTTGAGCTATCAATGTGTTGACGCCATGAAGTTAATCGTAATTCTAAATGCTAAGATTCAACAAAACTCCTTCGTTACATTGGTTTGATTGAAGTAGGAGACAAATTCACCATCTCTTTTGCGATAAAATGTAACTTTTGTTCCATCATAAAAAAAATTTTCTCCTTCAGTCTTGAAGGTAAAAGTTCCGCCAGTTCTTTTGATGAACTAAAATTACTGATTAAGTCGCTCAAAACTTTTTGATCAAACAATATCGGTTCAGATGATAATTCCTCAAAATCATTTTCATTGACATTGTCGTCCATATCGACGTCATCATGGTCCGACTTTTCAACCTCACTGGAAGTAGAGCCTTTGAAGAGATGAATCAGGATACAACTCAGATAGATGTATTGAGAGAAGAATTCTTCATAGATTTTTGTTTCTTCTTGTTGAAACCAGAAATATCAATTAAGCATAAATAACAGTCGTCGAAGTGATTTTGTAGCTCGCGCCAAATCATCAGAATACCAAATTTAAGCGAAATTCGAGTACCACTAGTCAACTGGCGTAAGTGCTGCTGGCATGTTTTGCAGACAATATGTGGTGCCCACAATTTGTTCTGATCGTCCAGCTTCACTTCAAAGTAATCCTGATAAACTTTTCTGACATAATGATTGGTCGGTTTCCTGTTATAACGGAATAAGCAGAAGAACAGAAGAAATTGGAATGGTTTTTGCATCTTCTGCTTGAAGTTTTTGCTTTGGTATTAAGCTCTAGAAATAAAACGAAGTGTGACAATAAAATTGTATTCGGATACAAAGTAAAAGAAAACTCTACTTTTGTCCTTAATTCATACTTAACACTACACATCACATATCAATTACCGAGAAAACTGTAACTAATACGAACAAATGAACGTCATTTTTTGGATTCGGCGCCTTCAAATTAGCCAAGAAAGAGTGCCCCAAAATATGTGTTCACCAGTGTGCGATTTAAATCACTAATGAAGATTATTCTGGAAATGAATAACCATTAATTTATTAATATTTATTACTTCATATGCATCCTTCCGGATGTGTGGGTGGTGTTATAGATTACGGCACGGAATTGAAAATTGGGCAACCGTGTTCGAATTCCAGCCGAGTTTGTTAAATTCACTTACGCGTAAATATATTTCGGAAAAGTATAACCCCATCTCTTCTTTCTCCAGGTATGGTTTAAATAGCAGTCATGTGATTTGCTCTTTCTGTCGCAGGCAGAGAAAAACCCTGCTTCTTTTAAGTCACCATTTATACTTTTTTGAAATTAATTCTCTTCATGCAAGTCGATAACGCCATTAAAATGTAAGAGTGAAATTATGGGAGAAAAAAAAACCGTTATTGAGAAGAAAGAACAATGAAGATATGGAATTAAGAAGCCAGAAGATAACAATTGATATTGCATTTAAATGTTTGAATATAATATTTGACAGGAAAGCATGAAACTGGAAGAGAGTTCCACAAGCGAGAAGTGTAAGAGAATAAAACTAGCATTGAACATACAGTTACAAGTTGTATTTTAAACCGTGAACTTATGAGACCTAACTGTTAATCTAGTACTGCGCTTAAATTCGTGAAGTGGATGTACACAAGAGAAGAAGTTCATCAAACAATTACCGTAAAAATATTTATAAAAAACGACACAAGAAGCTACGTTATGGTGGTGATAAAAACGAAACTGAAGCAGAAATGCTAGGTTGGAATTAATAAGATTGCGGATTTTTCTTTGGATTTTTTCCAAGAATTTGCAGATACATAGAAGCACAAGACCAGATGTGCCAGCAATATTCAATACACAAAAGAATGGTAGTTTTGGCAGCTCGGCTACTGTCATTTTCCCACCGACGTAAGGTTGCCGCTCCGTGTCTTTCCTATGAATACTTTCATGGCAATTGTTCCGATGAGCTCTTTGCTATAGAATCTAGACCGTATGAATTTAGGCGTAATACTAGACTGGCGTCGAGATCTAATCAATTTACAGTTGAGCTGGTCAATAGATGTAGCCGTAAATTTTATGCTGTTTCTTGCACTTCTCGCTTGTTGTAATTCTCTAACGGCTACATTCTTTCCAGCCAACTTTAATCGGCAAAAATTTAAATGCAATGTCAATCGCTATCTACTATCTTCCTGATTACTCTTACCTCTTCCTGCTCATTATTAATGTTTCTGTTCTTAATTCTTCCACACAATGTGACAGTAGAACGAGGACAAAGAGAAAGAGACAGGAAGATGTAGAGAGCCATGATCGCCCATGTCCTAAATAGAAACGGTCTCATTACAAGTGGGTGTGCCGATTAAATGATAACATGAGACTTACCATTTTATCCCCCACCCCCGATATATTACCCCGAAAGATGCCTTCCAAAATACAGACGAAGTATTAAGTACTACTATATGACACCTGTCCTCTTATATATAAATGGATAATGGACAATCTTCTCACAGATGAAGAAGAGGCTTCAGGCAACATTTTATTCAGTCCAATATTTCGTCAGTTACTCTCAGCCAGCCTGTAGTGCGCGTACCGTTGTCGGCTCCAGGTCTAACAAGCGGCACTCTATAGTTCGACTTCCTGAGCTCTATACAAAAGTGGGGGTTGCAAAATTCAAGCGGGGACAGGGACAACCACAGAAGATGACCCTCGGTCAGGACGTCCAAAAACCTCAACCACTGATGAACAAGTTGATGTCATTCAACGTATATCATTGGATGATAGACATCTTACTGTCCAGTAGATAGCTAAGTCAATAGGCATTAGTTCTGGTTCGATCCATACTGAGATCTTGGAGATGGGCAAGCTGTCTGCAAGATAGTTCAATAATCTTTGGGGTGGCTGTTTATATAACTATATCTCTAACATATTCGTTGTTACTCTTGCAATATCGGATGCAGGTGTGAGGTCTTGTACATCTGTATTCAATGGCCGGGAGTAATACTACCGGCTTCTGGCTACATCACCCTGTAGACTCCACAATGTAATATAGAGCTACAACTTCACCACGCTAAACATACTGCTGCATTTTCGGTAGCAAAAATGTTCTTTGATGGTGTAGAGTCGCTTATCCCACACTCAACCGATTTTGTATTCGGTGTTTTCCTTCTCTTAAACTGTTTGCCAACTCAGTCTTCTCTGCGAGATGGAAGAGGGAGAAGAGATGAACTTCGAATGCTATTTTTGCGAACGCGTCTACAAACGCCTCGTCTGGAACTTGATCTTGACACGCCAATCTCAATTTCCGCTCCGTTAACAGCTACGCTATCCGCATATATATTTTCTGTAACCACTGCTGACCTGGAACTTTTTTAATCACTCTGTCACGCACCATCCCGTCTCGGAGAAATGAATACTTCACTGATATCTAACATTAACATTAGTATTTAAATTCTTAAATATATTTTTTTTATTAAACATGAACTTTATGTTTTAATCCAATGAGATTGACGTTCATATCTAATAAATAATTCTAAAGCCTTCATTTTTCTACTCTATCTCATATATAATAGATGTCGTAAAGAACATGGGCTCAACCAACTGTTGTGAGACCGTAACATACCTACAACATGGACTCTAGGAGAAGAGGAGGAGGAGGAGGAGGAGGAGGAGGAGAGAGAGAGAGAGAGAGAGAGTATTCTAATACCGTAGTATCAGGCGCGTACCTCTAATCCGTGTTCCGTGTTTTCCTTCCGTGGTCCCAACTTTGGGTCCACATCAGTGGCGACGAAGAATTCGAGAAACTCACTCGCGCCGAAACCTCAATACCTTACCAGTCCCACATCAGTGAAGACAGAAAGATTCAAGAATTTCGTTCTCACCATATCAATAGCGACAGAGTTCTCGAAAAATACACAGAAACTCCACGCGTTCCCACAGCAGTGAAATTAAGCTGGTATTACTACATCAGCGATTTAAACCCAACACCCAGCGTCTACATATAAAAAAAATATATTCCGATACCAAACATCAGTGACGAACTAGCAAAAATTGCAATAAAAATGGGCATACTTTAACTTCGTGCTGGTACGCCAACAGAACGAGAAAAACCAAAAATAAAATTAGGCAAACTCAATCTGACAATATTGTCGATAGGAATATAAGGAAATATGTAACTGTGGATATTTTCAATAATTCCATTAAATTCCAGCTTAACTCGGGTTCCGATCTTTCAACCATTAACTGGCGTACTTGGCGAAAATTAAACAAGCCGACCTTATTAAAAACGGAGAAAACAGCAAAATCCGTAACTGGCGAAGGCGAGGTAATACTAATTAAATGGAGTTACCAAAAAGCTCAAACCTACGTATTGAAAACTTCAGATAACTTATTTGGAACAGATTGGATAGAAAAATTCAATCTTTGGGATTGCCCAATGAGTACATTTTGTCGCAAGATACAAAGTACAACGTCCAATTTAGTAAATCTCAAAAAGGAACTCAAACAACAATTTTCCCAGGTTTTTTCTGGCGACCCTGGGAAATGTACTAAAATGAAAGCTAAGTTCAAGGTGAAGGACGGTGCACAACCGGTATTCAAAAAGAAACGGAATGCCCCTTTCGCTGCTCTAGAGCAAATCAACAAAGAGTTAGATAGACTCATTCCAAAAAATACAGAAGTCTTTGAAGGCTCCATCATTGCTACTCTAAGGACAAATTGTGAAATCAAAAACATGATCGAGAGTACCATAAGAGAGCTCCCAGTTACTTTGGCCGACATAAAAAGGGAGTCTCGAGAGGATGAATTCATTCAATCCATAAAAAGCAAAATTCGAAACAAAGACCCCAGTGTGCCTGAAGTTTTCTCCCTCTGCGATGATGTCCTACTATACAATGACCGCGTAGTGATTCCAAACAGCCTACAAAGAAAAATCCTCAGGGATTTTCACATGGGACATCCGGGGAAGAACCGTACGAAAAGTCTCATGCGCTGCTATGTTTATTGGCCAAACATGGACAAGGACATAGCAGACATGATGGAATCATGCAAAGGATGCGCGCTTACAGCAAAAGCTCCAACCACGACGTGCAAACATGGCCAAACACAGACCATCCATGGCAAAGAATTCATGTCGATTTTGCAGGGACTATAGACAACATGTATTACCTCATTTTTGTGGATAGCCACTCAAAATGGCCTGAGGTCCTACAATGCAAAAGACCAACCACAAACTGTACGATCGGATTTCTACACGAGCTATTCGCGCGTTTTGGCGTGGCAGATTGTGTAGTTACAGATAATGGCCCTCAATTCACATCAAGTGAATTTAGAGACTTCTGCAAGTCATATCAGGTGGACCACATTACAACGCCTCAGTACCATCCTAGGTCGAATGGCCAGGCCGTAAGATTCGTGGACACTTTAAAAAGGGCTTTAAGAAAGGCACTAGGCACACCGACAGATAGAGCATTGCAACAGTTTCTGCAGGTGTATCGGATAACCCCTAATCCGAACACGCCTATGGGAAGCTCGCCTGCAGAAACAATGTTCGCAAGGAAAATCAAGTCCGTCTTCGACAAACTTATTCCACGGCAAGCAAAGTTAAAAAAAACCGCATCGCCTCATAAGAAATTTTTCAATCCTGGCGATAAAGTCTTCTTCAAGGCTTACAAAAACAACATAAAATTCTGGGAAGTAGGCACCATAAAACAAAGAATTGGCGAACTGGTCTATATTGTCCAAGGACCGAAAAACACTCACAAACGCCATTTGAACCAGCTCAGAAAATGCCGTTTGAAGGAATCGGAAGAATCACTACAAAATAACTGTGAAGAGCCGATCGACGTAATTTTCGATCACTTCGATTTCGACATGCCCCAAGTCTCTATTGAAGTGCGACGCTCAGGAAGGAAAAAGAAACTTACTCAACTGCTTGACGTAAATCCCAAGAGAAAAAAAGTATTAACAGTTTTATGTTTTTTTTTCTCTCCTTTTCAAAAAAAGAAAAAAAAAAAAGAAGAAAACTCTTGGAAGGTGGGCGTGTTGTGAGACCGTAACATACCTACACCATGGACTCTTCCAGGACTATATAAAGTATGCAATATAATGCTCTAGGAGAAGAGGAGGAGGAGGAGGAGGAGGAGGAGGAGGAGGAGGAGAGAGAGAGAGAGAGAGAGAGAGAGAGAGTATTCTAATACCGTAGTATCAACCGCCTACGACTACCAATATTGGACATTAGCACATAGTAAGCTCCGCTTACACTTACACTATCTTTGTAACCTTTTTGTTTAATATATCTTTCTTACCTCTAATCCGTGTTCCGTGTTTTCCTTCCGTGGTCCCAACTTTGGCCCCACATCACCAACATATTTTTCCGAGCCAAAATGCCAAAGAGCCGCATGTGGCTCGTTAACCGCGTTTGTCCACCACTGTTATATTCTATCAGTTGTATGCCTTTAAGATTTACACTATTTACATTGTTCGGACTGTTGTCTTCATCTTTATTGTAATATTCACAATGTTCTGGCCGTTGTATGCTCCGGCCTTCTCCGAGTGATATACGTTGGAATTTCGAACCGAACCCTTTATTTAGTCTACTAGACTGTTCTAGTTCCACACTTTTCTGGATATCTCAGTTTCAGTTATTCCCGTCACCAAGATATTCTTCACCTCTCCCTGGTATTGAACGCAAAACTCTTTGGGTCAAGTCACTAGATTATTCAACCAAAGCTTTTATTCACTAGACCATGTGTTCGCATAATATTTATTTCCCCCTCCTTTATTAAAATATCTTCCATTTTAGCGTCACAAAAATTTTCTGCATGCCAAGGACGAAATTACCTCAGTTTTCTTTATCTATTTTCATATTCTGAGTATATTTTATATTAAAAAAAGGAAATGTTATGTAAGGATTTTCTAAGCTAGCTTAGATGTAGCACAGGGCTGAAAGTATGGAGCACCCGGTGAGGATCGAACTTACTACTCAGTCGTAAGTCATTTACCATCAATAAAACAACTTTATTTTACGTATTTGCTTTTGTTTAACAAATTTTATTTACTTTTTGTATTTTTAATTTTTTTTTTACCATTTTGTATTTTTTTTATTTACTTTTTGTATTTTAATTTTTTTTAATTTTATTTAATTTTTGTATTTTAATTTTGTAAATTTTATTTATTTTTTGTATATGTGTGATTAGAATATGAGGATACATTAAGTTTACAGAATCTAACTATTAGAAAGGCTTTTTCATTTTGCATCCGTTTATGGAAAAAATATTTGTGTACAATATGAGTATAGGAAGTTATTTTAGCGTAGTTGTTACGCCACCCAAATCGACGAGCGTCCGTTTTTTTTTTTTTTTTTTTTTTTTATAAAGATACTATTATATATCTCCTGCTAATTAGGAGTTAATAGCAGGGAAGTCTGGCTTCTTTAGGCTCAGTTTGAAACCAGTCTAGAAAGATAACTCTGAATCGGTTAGACATGGGCCAGCAACTCCACCAAGTTAAAAAAAAAACAAGGTAGCAAAAACAAAGTAACACACACACACACACTCGAAAGTAGATACGGCAACAATATCTAGTGTAATGAAGTTGTGGCCTTACATACATATATACAAAGAGTATGAGGCTAGGTAAATTAATCTAAGGGGGCTAATATCTGGTGTGCTAAAACGTTTTAGTGGCTAATATGGAAGATAAACAAAATATAAGAGATATTTTGATGTTTATTTCCCCATTAAAAACAATAGACTGTGAAATTTTACGAATACAGCTTGAAGTATTTTTATTATTACTAGCAATATTATTATTTGGGTAAATGATTGTTATTTATTTGTGGGAACAATGTTTGTTTCCATGTTTCTTGCCTAGAACAGACAAAAGCTGGGTGTCTCGACGCCATTAAAATGATTTTTCTCATTTCAATTCAATGGCTTCACATGTTGCGCATAGTTGCAAATTTCGTCACAATAATAATAATAACAATAATAATAATAATAATAATAATGTTGGTTCTTACGGTTGTACGTCTCTTCCATTCCATCACTTTTCCACGAATGACGTCAGGCTTAAATGGTGACGTCATCGGAACCACTGTGACGGCATCGACTCAGGGAAGTTTCCCAGAGACTGCAATAGATTGAAGAAAACATAATAATTTCGTCCTTGCCTCTCGAGTGGTGCTTGGCACGCATAAATTTAGAAACAGCAAGAATCGAGAAAAATATTCTTATTGAGAATCGGGGAGCAAGTGGCCTATGACAATGGCGATGCATCACAAGGGTGTGATTGAATCTGGTTACGCTTGCGCGTGCAAATGGATGTCTCTGTACACACAAGGTGGAAAAAAAGCTTGCAGTGAAATACGCTGAAGGCTTGTGCATGCTACTGTTGATTCTTTGCACACTCTTTGACATATCTACGTGTTAACGATGCGTCTCTATTAAAATGCACAAACAATGGGCGTTTGTGAGTGCCTCTGTTTAGAAGGAGTTTGTAAAAGAGACAAGATCGTTTCTTTTGATAATGGCTTTTACGTAAATACCAATGAAGTCCTTCTCTGAGATTATCTTTATGGGAAAGAGTAAGGACAATGAAATAAACGGGTGTATATCATTCTGTGGGTATGTTTAATTGCGCATTGGCACGTTTGCGTTGTGATTAAGTTTGGCACAAGGTCATCCCCAGATTCTATCCAAAGTAAGCAGGAAGCAGGCAAAATAAATTAATTGGTGAAGTAGTAAATTTCGCAAAATAATATTAAAAATTCAATAACTATCTTGAGCAAATATAGATTTAGAAGTAGAGATCCTGGTGTCACAAGACTAGTTATGGAGCTTCACCTTGAATCGTTCACAGAATTCTGGCACCGATAATTGAAAGACGGATTTTCTTAGCTTATTGAAGGCTTTTGCTGCCTCGTTTGAAACTAGAAAATTGACTAAGAATATAAAGATTTGAGTTTAGTACAGAACTGTGCATATATCAAAACCTTGTAGAAATATCTTGTTGTATATCATGACCGAAGAATGTCCCGGTAACTTAATTTTAGATTAATAGAAAGGCCGAATTCATTGACGAGTATCGTATTAATATTAAGTGCAAATTTACAGACAATACATTGAATGGTTTCACCCTCCCGCTACTTCTGAAAAGAATTCTGTCTGTTGGTTTATATGTGAGGTAATAAGTAAAACGTGGCAATGAATATTTTGTAGGCATAAGACGCGGGTATAGCAGCATTTAAACGCAGAATAAATGCTAGAACCATAATAATAATAAGGCAGACAATCTTTGGGGTATCAACCGGTGTTCTGACGAGGAATATTTCTAACTCCCACCAGTTAGAGACCTTGACAACTAGGACCAACCAGGATACCTACACAAAGGTGAATCACCTCCATTCTTTTTGTATTCCATCAGTAAGACGCAATTCCATTCGAACAGCTTCTTTATCGAACAGAGGGTCTTTTCCTAATCACTACAATCATGACCGCTTCAAGTCTAGTATTAAACGTTATCTTTCATGTATAATCACATGAATTTCAATTCTTGACTTTTCTTACACTATTTTGAGTGGCTCTTGGGCCTTATATTGGGTGAGCATTTGTATATAAAAAATAAGCCAAAAGGAACAATAGAAAAGAGACAGCGATGGAAATGGATTTCGTGAAAACTGATTGAGGAGTGAGAATGTCATCTACAGACTAGAAGAGAGGTGTGACACTAAGGTCAAGGGGACCAGTCGCAATCAGCAGCAAAGCAAAAAGAAACAGTGTCGCTGAGTAAAGGGCGTGCGAAGAAAAGTGAGCACCAAAAGCATGCAAGGGAGGTGGAATTTTAAGAGAGCAGTAAGAAAAGGAGGTATCCATCCAACTAAAAAAAACGTAATGAGGAAAGAGGGCTTGGAAAATCTGATACTCACAGGACGGATTGAAGGTATAAGAACCAGAGGAGAACAACACATAACATATTTAGGGATCTTGAGTAAATAGATGGCGGAATAGGGTTTAGGAGAAATAGCAGAAAAAAACAAAATGTATCAAGAGCTGCAAACGACAGGAAGTTTTGAGAGCAATGATCGCTTACGTCCTGGGGACGCAACATATAATGAAGAATATAACGTTAATTTCGTTAGTTAGGTGCATAATTTTTTCTTGTTGCTCCCTTATATATATATATATATATATATATATATATATATATATATATATATATATATATATATATATATATATATATATATATACTTTCCCTAAGTACACTACTTCCTTTGGCGTCGAATGTTATTAACATCTTTTAGTATATACTGACTTGGTGTGAATTCTGTCGGTTAATATCTATTTTGCTGATCTTTTTTCAGGATGCAGGCGATTTGCTGTCTATATAGGTTCTTGATTATTCTAATAGCCTTCCCAAATATATCAAGGTTGCCAAGCAGTTCCAATAGATCTTAGCAACCTTGATATATTTGCAAACTCTATGTAACTTTTTTGTTGACTTCGCACAAAACGTTGCAATTGTGTTACCTTGTAACGTTAAATTAACAGAAATGGATAATACATTCGAGTAATAAAAAATAAATTTTATACTTTCTCTACATATTTTTAAGTGAAGAAAAAGTAAAGATTATGATTGACCAGTGCGGAATTCTTCAGCTACAGGGCTTTTCGAGTTGGGACAACGTTGGAGATAAACGTCGAGAAAATAGTTGATTGCGATGTTACAGAAATTCTCCAAACAAGACACAATACGTTTGCAATGTTATGAGAACTTACCATTTTTGCTAGACAGAAAGTAAATGCTATAAATACACGAGGTATCAAAAGAATGATCTCCACCTGAGGTTAGTACTGATGAAAAAGTGAATAAAATCAAGGACTGTACCTATTGAAAACAATACTGAGACAATGAGGCACTGATAGAAAGAAGCAGCTGAGAATTTCTCCTTACTCCTTTCTCGCTTCTATTGGCACAATCTCGTTGTTGAATATTTTATGTAATTATTCTTACTTGTTGCGTTTGTTGGAAAAACAAAAAGGCTTTTTGTTGACTTCGGTAACAAGTCAAAATCTAAAAATTTCCAGCCGTTACTATGTATTTATTTCCACATCAAAGACCCAATGATACGCTTCAAGAGAGTGTAAACACAGCTGTGTCACACCCAATTAATTTACAGGGCTTTATCAAATTTAATAAAAAAAAGGAGTTATTTTTCATGCTCATGCGAATTTAGTGAAACGCAATTTTCCACTAAAAGGAGGGGGGCTTCAACTAAATAAACGACCTGATGCGTAATTGTTCTTATGCCTTTTCTTCGATAATAAACTAATATGTAAACGCATTTATGTGTGAGTAAATGCTGGAATTATGAATATATAAGACAATTTGAAAACATTTCTTTTGACATATTTCACCAGTAAGTTAGCGTCATCATAAAAATTGAAAACGCCGTTTATAAAAGAAAAATGAATATAATTTATTCAGTCGAAGATGCATTGAAACGTACATGATCTATGAATATCCTATAATGATTAATATACAGGAGATATATTTCTGCTTACTGTCTGCTCTTATTAAATTAATACTTGAACAATTAGGATACGAAAACTTTAAAACAACTGAATATATAAGTAAATAAATAAAAAGTTGAAATAAGATAAAATCTAATTTGTAAAACGATAAAATACGTTAAATATATGGTTTGGGGAAGGCTGGTCACATTTCAAATTATCAATTAAAAAAGCACTTCCATGAACGGCAATCAGAAGATAAAGACAAACTAACAATCAACAAATTAAAAACCAAGCGTTCATATGCTTAGCGCGAATCATGTTTTGTCTCGTTGATATAGATTTTGTTGAAATAATATCCATTTTTCTGATTATATCGATTCTTCGGTGAAAAATGTCAGCATAGAAGTTTTCCAAACTCTGTTCTATAAGTGTTATCAAACATATGTATACATATAATCTGTTTGTTTTTTTTACATTTATTTAGATTAATAAAAAAACTTTCCTTAAAAGGACAATTTTTCCTCTTGAACTTTTAATCTACCTTTTAAGATCCTCACTCGACAGAGACACTTCCGCCATTTTGGTAATTTTCTTTGCTATCATTCAGCATATTATCGAACTCAAATTGTAAATATAGACGGAGAAGCAAAATACTGATTTGCATGCAATTCCCACAAATGGTTGCAATGATCAAGTAAAAAGCACGGAAAAAATTACCTTGATTCTTTTCTTTCAATCTAATGGACAGACAAAAAATAAGATAAATATTATAAAATTCATAGCTTATCAATATAAATCGTTTCTACCAACAGATCTATTTGTTGAATTGATTTTTCTTATTGGTTTGGAATAAAATAAATGGTTGTTTTGAATCACACGCTTAAAAAAATCTTAACTCGACTCAAACAATGTTATAACTTAAAAAAGAATTAGATTTGATACAATGTTACCACTGAATCCGTATTTTATGTTTTTATACCACGTCAAAAATTGGGATGATAAAATTCTTCAAAATACCGGATGGCATTTTCTGCCAGGTCTTTATTGGTGTCCACTTGTTAGAAATCACCTGCTAGTAATCTGTAAGAAATTATTTCGGTGACTAGAAAGGGTTGTGTATAAACTTGATGCCTAACTCTGTCAGGTTTGGATCGTTTGTAACATATGTAGGTGAGGCCTGTTCCTACTCCTGCTGGACCAAATGTTTTCAATCTTTGATACATCAATTCATAATAGCAATAGGACTTTGCCTGGTTGTAAACTGTCAGGAGAGTCTTTTGAGGGTAGAGTTAAAGTTATGGGAAGGCTGATCACGTTTCAGATTATCATAGAAAGTACTTTCCATGAACGGTAATCAGAAAATAAAGACAATTGATTTTTAAACGAACAATCTTAACAAGTATAATCTGCTGATCATCAATCAAAGGATGTGTATTTTCTACAAGTTGGCCATTTCTGTCAAATTATTCCAAATGTTGAATGCCCTACTCGCTACTTGATTTTCTTCCAATGATCAATTGCTAAAGATGCTGGTAAAGTTGTCAGCTCATTGTAACACCCCTGGAAGTCTGTCATACTTTGTCCTTATAAGAGTCAGATCAAACCAAAGATAGAGTATTGTTGTCTTGTCTGGCCTGGAGCTGCGCATTACTTATCTTCCAGCCTTGATAGACTTCAAAGTTGTTTACATAGTCTTGTGGGGGAAGGCTTATATCCCACTCTTCAGTCTCCCCACAATAGACGCAATGTTATAACATTCTCGCTCACTTCCGTTATTTATAGCAGTGCTTGGAAGGAAAGTGTGTAGAGTGTGGTCATCACACCACACAAACAGATGTTCCATCAGCGATCATAGCTTGTGCAGCAGTTTTTGACTAAGATCAACATTCCTCTGGTCCGACAACCACTATATTCTCCTTTGCGACATTTTGTTAAAAGAAATCAAATCCCACTTGAAAGGGACAAGATTTCAAGACGCGAGTAAATCCAAGAGAATGCGACGAGGCAGCTGCTCACTATTGTAGGAATGGAGTTTCAGGAATAAAGTGTGTGGCTTCAGAAGGGGACTACTTCGAAGGAGATTAAATGCCGGATTGATATGTGTTGTAGTTTTCTTTTTATAGCACCAGTCCCGATACATTTTTATTAGACCTCGTACTCCCGCGTTGATATTTCTCTGAACACTACAATCTTAACATCTTCAAGCCAACAATAAATCGTTATATTTCCTACTAATCCTAGTCACTTTTTACCACATTCTCTTACATTCAAATTTCAGACATCATTCAACTCTCGATATTTGTGTCTGTTTCTTTCTGGATGAGATTCCATGGGCACTCACAATTCATTATTATGTTTGAAGATTTGCGACCACGACGAGACTCAAATCCAGACTTTCCGTCTTTTATGTGTCGTATCTTTTCAGGTCGCGTGGGATCAGAGCTCTCTATCTTTGAAGCTGTAAGGAATATTTGACTTCTTACTATACCTCCTCGTCTCATGTCAGCCACCTGTATACACAACGATTGTTTCCCTTTGTGAGTGTTAGATTTTACAAACCCTGTCCCCCATTATGTGCGTCTGAAATTTCAGTTCTTTTTGATAGCAAGTACAAGTATTTCTTTTTGCTTCAATTTTCCATAAACTTCCTCACTTCATACATGTTCCGTCCATGATATTCACAGCATTCTTCTATAAAATTGCCTCAAGTCTCCTGTGTCTCAGTGAGAGAATTGACCAGCATTCAGTGTCATATAGGAGTAACATTGTTAATACCTACAATTTCAGTGATCTTTTCTTTCTTGTTTCTTAATATTTTGATCAGATTTTGGAAAATTTTTGAAGAGTAACTTTTGATATTACAATGCGTCTTGGGATTTCGTCTGTTAAAAACTTTTCAGATAATTAAATTTCTGTATTTACTTGAATTTGATGTTTCTGAAGTCGTATCTCTTGCAAAAAACATACATTGTCTTTTTACAATTGATAGTTATTAGTTTCTTCTCATTTTCCTTTATTACATTTATTACATTTGCAGGGAATTCTTGTAGTTTTCTGTGCCTATTATAAATATTTGCAATCAATGAGTCCAACCCTTACATATTGTTAATAGTGCAGATGTTAGCGTAAAGGATGAGTTTGAACTCGTAATATAAGGACACAAAATCGCTTTTATTCATCGTTGTGACTTCTTCTACCGTCTTCTATGTTATGTCCCTTCAGGATGTTGGCGATCATGGCTCGCCACAATTTCCTGTCCTTTGTAGCGCTTAGTAAAGTTTATCTTTTTGCTATCTCTCCTAAACCCTATTCTGTCAACCATTTCCCCAGTTCCTCTTGCCTTCGGTATGTCCTGTGAGTGTTAGATTTTCTAAGTCGTCTTTCCCATTATCTGCTTTATAAACTTTTCTGATGTTAAGTGTAAGAGTCCTATTTGTTTTCATAGCTTCTAAAATTTCGTCATTGCTCACATTTTCAGTCTATGGTATCTTAAGTGGAAACACATTTCTGTTGCTTCAAGTTTCTTCTTCATTTGTGAGGAGATTGTCCAGCATTTACTGCCATATAGGAGGACTGATATTACATAACTGTTCAGTACTTTTTTCTTTGTTTCTAATGAAAATATCCTGCTTCTTAATACTTTGCTTAGTTTTAGAAAGTACCTTTCAATATCCAAAAGTGTCTTCAGATTTTGGTGTCGTGCTTTCCGTACTCCGCTCAAAGTCGCTTATTTTAGAAAAACGAAAACAAAAATAAAATAAAGGTAATAAAAAATTAAACAAAACCAGAAAATCGTGGACTCAGAGTTTTTTTTTTAAAATAGTATATTGATGTACGCACATGCAGAAGAGAACAACGCAAAAAAAAAAAAATGATTGCACTAATGCAACGCTAAAATAGACATTTGTTTTTATTTCAAACCAACAGAACTGGTCGGTGTCAGTCGGGTACAAAAAGAAACAAAAATAGAAATGAAAATGTATTTCTGAAATGAGCAAATATCGAAATTTAAAAGCCCTGACCAGTAACGTTGGTGGAAAAAAGCGTAAGTCATTCCGTTAGCAAGCACATCTATTTTTATAATATTTTGAATGACGTAAGTTAAGCCAAGTAAAAAAGAAATAATTGGAGTACCTCAAAATTAAAACTCACCAACTCACTTGTAATGCTAGCTAAAATCATTTGTATATTCGTGTTTGCAAATGTGTGTGTGTGCTTCTCGTGTATATTCGTGTGTGCATTAGGTGGGTTCATCAGTAAATCCTTCATCTTAATTGGGATCTGAAATTTTCAATTCATAATGATTAATATTTACTCAATGTTTGCAGGCGTGTTGCCGAGGGTTTAGAATGTTAGTGTTTCGACCATGAGACCCCGGGTTCCAATCTCACCATGGTCAATTTATTGTAACGTTTTCGCTGCAAATACTAAGAAGCAAACGAGACAAAATGTTTCATAAGTAAAATTATTAATTTTTCACTTCGTCCATTAATATCAGCGCAAGGGATGTGAGGTTTTAAGGACGTTCTTCGGGCGCTGATCTTACTTCTCGTGAATATGTGAGAGACTGGCTATTTCCTCTCAGATGAGGCGCTCCGGTTGCATATCACATATAAACTCGAATGAATCGACCACATGTTTGTATATTGGGGCAGCCACAGATATAGTCTGAGGTGTGATTCTGTAACTGGCTGGTGTGAGGCAAACTTCCAGCTTAACTCGCTGATAGACCTAGCTCATCTGTGGTTCTAATGTGACACCAAATGCAAAGGCTATTAGGGTGAGTCCAGTACATATTGCGGTTACCACAGATCAACTCCTCTTAGAGGAAATGTTACTTATTGAGATTAAATTAATTTCAGACTTCTGATATTACCTAGTTGGGAATCACATGCTATATTTTCAAGGTGGTGGATTCTTGATGATATCGTACCCTGGAGATTATTCCAGCGTGCAGCATCGTAATGGAGTGCCTGGAGTCCATACTATGAATTGATCCAAAATTTGTGAGTGAAATTGGTTAGACGAAACTGCTCAGAAGCTTCAGGGGTTGTGTCAGCACGAAGTCACAAGTCATCGTGACCGAGGCTTTGAGTGTACTGGGCTTGTTCAACTACTGTTTACAGTGAACTAGGTATTCTCATCCAGAAACTAACAAAGGCTCGAAACTGTAAGTGTTGAAAAAAAAAAAAAAAAAAAACACACACGCACAACGTGCCTGTGCGGATTCCTGCAACAGGGATTAGCTAGTCACCCAAGCAGATTGGTACATTTAGAAACGATTTATGTGAGTAACATCAATTATTAAATTGAATGTATTGACAACGAGGGAGATTATGCAGAAAAATAGGTATTCGTCGTGTAAAATAACTATTTTTTCCAATATTGGGCTACAAACTTATTGAAGTACCTAGGTATATACATAGATATTAATGTGCATGGGAGATAAGCGTTTCTGCGTGTGAATATATACGTGTGTGTATGTGGAAGAGAAAGTGAAAGGAAGGAAGAGCGTATATTTCTGAAAGTAAGAAAAATCGAGTGAGGGAGAGAGGGAGATACATATATATATATAGAGAGAGAGAGTGAGAGAGAGCATGCTTATACGCGTATGTGAGAGAGTGAGTGTGTATTCTTGTATGCATGTATGTATAGGGGAGAGGGAGAGGGCGACAAATGAAAAAACACGTTCCCATATATGTGTATCAGAGAGGCTGAGACAGAAAGCGAGTGTATGACTCTCTCTGTATTTGCGTATGTGCGTCTCTGTGTGTGTGTGTGATTGAAAGAGAGAGAGAGAGACAGAGAGAGTGAAGGAAAGAAAATATTTACGTTTGTGCGTGTGTGAAAGAAAGGATGTATGTGGGTGAGAGAGAGAGAAATGTTATCTTTGTGAGAGAGAGACAGTGTATACGTGTGAGAGTGGCACAGAAGGAGAGAGAAAGAGAGGAAGAACGCGTTACATATGTGTCATATGAGAGACTGAGAGAGGAATGGTTGAGAAAAAGAGTGGACAGTTTT
The DNA here is from genome assembly GCA_903632075.3 of Acanthosepion pharaonis. Lineage (NCBI taxonomy): Eukaryota > Metazoa > Mollusca > Cephalopoda > Sepiida > Sepiidae > Acanthosepion > Acanthosepion pharaonis. Next base: position 850,573 of record CAHIKZ030002744.1, on the reverse strand, counting down.
TCATGTATGAATGTGAGCGAAATGGAGAAAGAGGGATACTGGTTGTGTTTGTGTATACATATGTTTATACGTGTATGCGCAAATTAAGGGAAATTATCGCGATTAGGTTTCACGTTTGAATAGATTGGTGTTACTATTGGAAGATGCGTTGCTTTGCTTCATCATATCTGTCGGCAAACGCGACGCGCAAATGAGCTTATCACTTGCTTACCCCAGCTGCCCGCTTGTCCGTCTCTACCTAAGTGGGTTCAGTTTACAGGAATAAAAGCCAATGAAAGGTCATGGCTCGGTGCGAAACCACATCAGCCATTGTTTGGCTCAAAATGTCAGAGACGTGAAAGAGGCGAGCATAGCGCGAAGCCATTGTCGAAAGACAAGCCGACGCGATTTGTCGAAAAGCTGAAACAAAGATACGAGCAACCTTTATTCAACAATTACAAGCAAACAGCGAAACTACAACAATGACAGCAAATAAACATAAAGAAAAATAAAATACAAGGAAAAGAGAAATTTGTCATCAGTAAACGCGCACATGCGCACACAAAGGAACTGATGAACCCAAGGAGGACACACCAGTAGGTTATTGGGAGCGTTTGGCGGATTTCTCAATCAACGTCAAATTCCCGCGTCTTCGACTACGAGAAGAAGCCTACAGCCGTCATGCTTGCGAGGAACGAAGCGGAAAATGAATTTCAGAATGAGGCTGGAAGAGTGTGGGACTTTAGTTTCTATACAAACAATCGCTGTGTCTTAGTTTATAAACAGGAAGATGTTGACGGATTTGAGGCGAACACAAAAGTGTTTTACGTTGGCGTCTAATAGAACTTCTTTGACCTTTCATGAGATGACAGGTAATAAAGCGCGAATGGACATATAATTTATGAATGTTGCTTAGGGGTCTAATCTTTGAAATGAATAGGACTTGAAGTTCGATTCTTATGATATATATATATATATATATATATATATATATATATATATATTGTAAGAGTAAGTGTGGACAGAAATTTTTTGTACTCCTTACTCTTACAAAACAGAAAAATAAGGATGCTGGAAAAACTAAATAAAAAAAAATTAATTAAATCTTCCTTTTCTGCCGTATTTAATGAAAGGATTTTAAGAGAAAATCTTCTGCCATATATATATATATATATATATATATATATATATATAATGGGCTCTCCCGTCGTTTTCGACGTATGAGTGTCTTTCAGTTCAGTTTTTATGTGTATGTCTCGTATGAGACCATATCCTGCACGGGGTTTGCAAACAAGTCCACGCGAGGGACATGCTGAAGGGTTGACTGTCAAATGAGCTGATCTATTGATCCGAGATTTAGTGTTAATTCTTAATTCCCTCAGATGGTTGAGACGATTCTTTTCAAAGTTAATTATTCCTCGGTATCAGGTGTTTACCCTGTTTGATCGGTTTTCAACAGCAAGTTCGAAATCCTCTATAGGGATGTTTGCAGCAATTAAATTGTATTTAAGTTTGTCCTTGAAGCTTAACCAAGGGCGGCCTACATTACGTTTACCATGAAAAAGTTGGCTATACATGAGGATTGTCGGCATCTGATTATCACTTTTTCTGATGACATGACCATTCCATCTGAACTGTGATTGCATCGGAAAAGATTCAATACCACCGACTTGATGAAAAGATCAGGGTTAGAGATTTTGTCCTGCAGTGTATAACCGGATATTGAACGAAGGCAGCGTTTATGAAAAGCATCAAATTGATTGTTGTGCGTCCTGTATGGCGTCCATGATTCTGACCCATAAAGAAGTGTGGTGAGAATGACTGCTCGATAGACACTGATTTTCTTTTTCAGTGAAATTCCATGAACATTCCATAGGTGATGCGTAAGCTTCCCAAAGGCATTGGTTGCCTTTGATATTCGGTTAATTATTTCATGCAGAGACACTTAAATAGACTTTGTTTTCTAAGTACAAGAATCGTTTCACGTACTTCAGGTTGTTGCTGCCAACAGTAATAATATATATATATATATATATATATATATATATATATATATATATATTTTTCCTCATGTTTGACCGTTTAAGTTGTATTTTATGTTGTTTTGATTAGGAGCGTTTATTCCGAGCCTTCGCGTGTTGAGCGGGGCTGGAATTCGCATGAGCATCTTTCTTGAAATAGTGTTAATTTTATTTAAGAGAATGATGCTCACAACCACTAAAAATACCGTCCTCCCTATGAAAAATTGGCCGAAAGTGCTTGAGACAATGAAAATTATGGAAATTTTCTGTACTCCCTTACTCTTGCAAAACGTAAGGATGCTGGAAAAACTAAAAAAAAAAAAAAAACAATTAATTAGATCTGAGGGTCTTTATTAAGGCATATGCAAAGATTTTTTATTTTGTAACAAGTATTTATATACAAGAGGAAAATGTTATTAGATTTTCAAAATGTTTAAATTATATACATAAATATTCATCAACTTAGCCGAAAAGTCAGTCAAGCCATGGAGGACGCGTAGTGACACAATTCAATGTCTAATAAACAAAAGTGTGTAAATGATGTTCGCGATATTTTTAATGCAAATTAGTATTTAAAATTTTTTTTATTAATTTATGTGTTATATACTTTAAATAACATGAGCTTATGAATTTAACTGTTTTCTTTTAATATTCATATTGTCCTTTGTAAATGTACGTGTAAGTATTTATATATGAATATGCATAGATACCTGTGTATATCGATACATATGTGTGTGCCTATGTGTGTAATTGCACATGTAAATGAACGTATGTATATGTGAGATTTACATAAGTGTATATGTGGTATATATATGAAAAAACAAATTTTTTTTTACTTTCAAATATTACTCCATCTTAATTTGAAGACTAAACTTTAAGAAAGGTTACCCATCTAAAAATAGTTACAAATTACATTCATGAATGAGACTCAAACTGATAAAGATGTTACCTTAACAGTCATTTACAATATTAAAAGATTACTATCAGTAAACTTTTATATTTTAAATATTTTTTAATGTGTTTTTTATTAATGTGTTTTTAAATATAGTATTTAACTCATATTAAATCCCTAAATTATTTGTAAAAGAGTTAAATATTTAAATTGCTAACAAGCATTAAATTAATTTCTTCGTGGATTTTTTTAAACATTTAAATTACTATCAAACGTTAAAATCTTTTTTTTTTTACCTAAATTGCTAAAACTATACCACCCCTCTTCTTCCTCCGTAAACCCTAAATACATCTCCTTTCTCTTTACTTCCCCCTTCTTTCTTTTTTCTTTTTTCTTTTTCTCTCTTCTCTCCTTCCCTTTCAACATATCATTTCCGTTAAGTTGACCGATTAAATAGGTCAATGTCTGGTCTCTACTTCCTCAATACTAATTATGATAGAAAGAAATATTAAAATAAACCCTCTCTAAACTCAACCATGTCTCTCACACCACTACTCGCTACCCTCTGTTAAATTATATAAACTTAATACTACCTGTCAAAAGTGTAAATTTTCATTTCATTTTTCGTTTCACCTTTTAGAAGTTATGGCTGATGATCCAGGGTACTTTAAAAGGTCTCTGGTGACACTGTCCTTTTCTTCTAAATCTTGGAGCCTTAAAATGGTCTGTTTTTCTTTAAATTATTAGCTCTGAATTTACATTGAGCTCTCAGGATTTCATCTTCCTTGGGACTATCCATACGGATTACTAAGTTTTTCGTAACTTATATATATATATATATATATATATATATAGGATTAATGTGTGTAAAATTTGTCATTTAGCTGATTGATGTTAACTTCAGCTATAACACGATCGGCCCTGCTCGATCCTGGGTTGTTCCCACTTGACAGGCTGTTTTAGAACCTTATAATCAATATGATTAAAGTCCGTCGATTCTACACCTTCAATCGAAACGATCCACTTCTTCACACTTCTTAGTTTGATGATGCTGTTCTGTGTCCTTGGGTTGATATTCTAAATTTCTGTTAACTTCTGGGTCTCGCCCCTCGCCACGACATTAATTACAACACACAAGGTCTTATCCTGGTCACTGGTCAGTAATTATAACAGGACCGGCCCGGTTCGATCCTAGATTGTGCCCACACAGGTCAGTACTGCCGCCGGTCAACTGATGGTTTTCTGCTTTCCGCTTCGTTTCTTCATCTGCTTCTGTCCCACGTTGTGTTCCTTGATTACAGAGCAGTGAAGAATTTCGTCCGTACTTGAGCGCTGGATCGGACTGTGGTGGAACCGGGCTACAAATGGACAAAGAACGCTTCCGCTGGCGAAAATAAGAATAACATAAAATAACAAAGAAGGTCGCCGGGTTAATTTTCATTTGGTTTATATAGTTTTTGATACAACAAAATTAACCCTTCCCGTTAAACAGTGTCTTTACATGAAATCTTTAAATGCTACCAGTGCAACAATAGTCGCACGCAGCATTCCAACTCCAGAGTTTCGTGGTCGGACCTGTCCGTCCATTATTTAGGGCTATCAACAATTTACTGCTTATATTTACTCAATTTTTTTCTTTTTATACACATTTAGCACTGGTGTAAATTTTCTTCTGTATTCTCTGTGTTTGTGGATACGCTTGTCCGCGAGCTCGCATGCGCCAGTCTACACGGATGTACATTGTGATCATATTATACTTTTTCTTCATTTTTGATCTGTTGCAGACTTAGTCTGTTTTTGATCCGGCTCTAGGCATGTGATCTATTTTATTTATTTATTTATTTATGTTTATTTGTAGGCATTTTAGCTTTTTGCGAAAAAAACTTGTATTTCGTTTTATATATATATATATATATATATATATATATATATATATATATATATATATATATATATAATAAAAAAGCTTAAACACTAATATTCCATGGTCATAATTTATTCCATTGGAATCGTAAATACGATTCAATTCATCAGACCTACAAATTCAAAAAGAAAACAGAAAAAACAACCCCGGAAATAAAAAATAGAATTTAGAGAGAGTGTAAGTATGAGAGTGTGGGACGAATGTTAGAGCTAAAGAGAGGGGTAACAGACGAGAGAAGGTGGGGGATTAAAATTTAACAGAGATAAGTTTTAGAGAGGTGAGTCAAAGACGGTTTAAATGAGAGAAATATGAATGTTGTCGTATGTCTAATACATTAAAGATGTAACCGGAAAGGATACATTTTGTGGTGGCATACACACGCAATAGACGATCTAATCTTAAAGATCAGAGGAAGAGGGAAGGAGAGGAAAAGAAAAGAAAAAGGGGTGGGGGAGAGATGGGGTGGGGGTGGTTCAACTAAAACTGAAGGGCATTTATTAAAAGGGCAGCTGTGTAATTAAGAAAATTTGACAAAATTAATATCGACTACAGGTTACAAATCAAATATAAACATATAAAAAATAAATATAACGATTATCTAATCTAGCAAGGACCTATATTTCTATGTTCAAAACACATGCGTATACACACATACACAATAACATATACACGTACATACATACATATAGGCGTGTACACACATACACACACATATACCCATGTACACATATACATATATATATATTCATATACATATACATATATACATACATACACATACATATATGTATACATATTCATACACAAATACACACACACACTTACATACATATACAAATACATCTATACACATCCACTCCTACATATATATATACATTTACACACATATATATACATACGGACATACAAATACGTGCACATAAAACCTTACATCTCCATATAATACATATATACACCCATCTAAACAAATAAACAATGTATCCCTATATCTATCCGTCTAACTATACATACATACATACATACATACATATACACCCATATACAGATATATATGAATACATACATACCAAAACATACACACACACACATATATAAACACATCTACGTACACATCTACCAACATATACATACATCCATATACGCATACATATACATATATATCTACATACATACATACACATACATATGCATATATACACTCCTACATATATACACAATTATATTAATCTCAGAAAGAAACTTCCTAATGTTATATATATATATATATATTATAATTTTTTGCCTATAGACAAAAACATTTTACTCACTACAATGATGCAACATTGTTTCGGTGCATTTAGTTGCACCTCGTCTGTTGAGAACCAAAATGGTAATGAACAATTCAGTTTGTAAGCAGGCCACTCGTGGATCGTCACTTCCTTTTTTCCATTTGTTTAAAAAAAAATTAAGAGGGGACGTATAAGGGCAAAGAAAAGATAGGGAAGGCAAATGAGTGAAGACAATTGTGTTTGTTGATAGCAGTTTGGTGAAGCTTTGTTAAGGTGTTAAGTTGACGTCTCCACCCGAAATTTTTTTTATATCGACAGCAACGGTCAAGGGCCAAAGCACAGCACTTCCAAGACTCCCAAGAGTGAGGTGTGTGTGGGGGTGTTAAAAGTGGGAATAGGAGAGAGTAAGATAATGGAGTAAGAAGGGAGGGATACGTTTATACGCTGGCTGTAGTAGTAATTGGAAACGCTTTTGGTAAATTTAAAACATATCCCGAGCTGAATTGCGCTTATATTTAGGCTGGAGTTATTGCTATTGTTTTATAATCAATGAATGTATTTTGTAAATTAATAAATTAAGAGGTGGAGATTTTTCTTGGAATGTTGAATACATAAGTTATTTGTCTTTTTTTTTACAATAAGTTTTAGCTCGGAATTTAAGATATAAGTAGAAACGTATATAAAAGTATGGGATTTTAATATAACTTTTATAAGCAAATTTTGACCTATTGTCGGACTGTATAACGTGTAGAATAAGTATGAATGTAAATCAACTTATCTGATACTATTACTAGTATCATATATGTGCAAAAACATTTTAAGAAACATAATCTAAGATAGAAAAGTAGAAGGGTATATAAGAGGGTAAGTCTTCAGTTTTTGCGACTAGGTTTTGAAGGTACTCCCGTTTGCTTGGGATGGGAATATTCTTTAGCGAAATGCCGAAATCGATTTTGTCCATGATTTTAGTTCGAATTATTAGTAACAGTGCTCAACATTAATAGGAGCAGAATATCCAAATATAATGAGAACGAAAATAATATATAAATTCTAACGCCCACGGCATTATTTCAAAAGAGGGCTCAATACCAAGAGTAGAGGAATAATTATTCTACTCTTATTAATGTTGAGCACTGTTGCTAACAATATGCTAACATATATACAACACAAACGCTACACCCAGGCAGGTATATGTAATTGTTAGGTACTGTATGTCATTAGAATAAGTGTATGCTTATATCATGTTAATATGTATCGTTTATTGAATATTTCATTTTTATTTTTATTCAATAATTAGTAGTTTATTTGTTTTTGCTTTGGTGTTATATACTAATGGATTAGTTCTGGTTAGTTACGTTTGTTCATATTTTGATGTTTGTTAATGTGTGTTTGTGTGTGTGCATGTCCACATGTATACAGATGCGCATAGGTGCGTACTTTAATTTGTTTATTAATAAATTATGATTATATTATATTTGTTTCTTATTTATTTATTTATTTAAAGTTTTTATTATGTTTTCTTTAAGTTTATATTTATTTTATATATATTTATTTGTTTACTTTTAGTTAGTGCTTAGATGGTAAAGTAAATATTTATTTATATGCCTGCATTCAAATGCAGGCATATAAATAAATATTTACTTTACCATTATTTAAGTTTTCTTGTTTAAGAGTTTATTTTAGTTTCTAAAACTAATTATAGCATAATTTATAATTTTTATTGTTAATACTGGATGGGGCTGCTCTTTCTATCATTTTCGTATCTAATTTTAGTGGGGATATTGTTTTCTTTTTGGATCCATATGTATTTTGATAGGGTTTGATTGTTTCTGTATTTTTTCTTTTGAATGACATTTCGTGATTATAATAGCTTTCTTTAAAAGGTTTCTTTAATTTCTATAATTTTTTCGTCAGTGTTAATGTTATTATTTTCGATGGCTTTGTATATTATGTTATTGGTTAAGCAGTTATTATTAAGTAGGCAATTTTTTTTTTGCAATTACATTTAATTTAGTATTATTTAGCTGTATGTTATTCTTATTATTGCTGTAATTGTTATTGTTTTTGTTGAGTAGTTTTTTTTATTGTGCTTAGCTATTATTTTCTCCATCTTATCCCTGCATGCTGTAACTAATTTTTGATTGTATTTTTGTTTATAATTTTTGATAAATTTCTGTTTGTCAATCATTTTCTCTATTTTTTGTTTTTATTCTATTGTTTTAGGAGGGTTAAACCAAATTATATTTATTTTTCTGCTGTTTTTGTTTGAATTATTTTCGTTTTTCTACCCTAGTTTATTTGGATATCCGCTGTTTCTTAGCACTAATTCATATTATTTTTTATTTTCATTGAATATTTTATTTATAAACATATGTATTTGTTTACATACATTAGTAGTGGTTAAAATTTTTGCTAATGTACATTGGGTTGTTGTTTGGTTTTCAGTATGGTTTGTAGGCCTCGTTGTATAGGTTGAATGTTATATCTAAGAAATTTACTATTTTTTGATTTGGTTTTATATATATTGTAAATTCTAGGGTTTTGAAGATTTTTTATTATTATTTATTATATCTTTTTTTATTATTCTGTAGTTCTGGCGTGGCAATTTCTTAGGATTAATAGACTGTCGTCTCTGTATAGCCCTATGTTTTTTGTTAATAATAATTGTTAATTTATTGATTATATATTATGTCTCTGAGTCTGCATACACGCCATCATAACTACCAATAGTTACGTCAAAGTTATTGTTATTATTATCATTATTATTAGGAAAATCCATAAGAAATTGGGAAAAAATTCGTGGTACGAAATTCGTCGTTTAGGACTTCATCGGATGTCCTACATTTAAAATGTGCATGTATAATCGCATCGACATAAACATCAGTTTTACTATGGTAGATTCTTTCCATTATATCATAGATTTTCCTGTTCTCATATATAGACATTTTATATAAATTGTATATAACTGTTCCAATTTTCCAATATACCGGAATATTGGTAAAGCTTACCAAAAATTCTATCAATAAGAAGTCTGCCAAAATAAAGAATTGAAGAAGAAGAAAGAAATCGCGATCAAAATAACAAACAAAAACAAAAAAAAGAGAAGTGGAAGGAAACATAAAAAAAAATTAAAAAGAAAAAACACAGACATTTATCTAGATAATAAACCAAAATGCCCGTGCCTCTAGGAGACATAGCAAGACAACGCAGTAAAATTAACCAATGAAATTGTAGAAAGAGATTTGGTCCAAATCATTACCCCGATTGTTATACAGAGCGGTCGCTAGACGTCAAGGTACTTGATTCTTGTCATCTGACGGTTGTCTACATGAAAAACGGATCATGGATTTGGTCTGTGAGGTTTTGTTGACCAGTATAAATATAGTGGACTCTCCCGCTGATATTAGACGTATGAGTGTCTAACAGTTCTGTTTATTTTTTAAGTGAACAGCAGTACTACTCACACATAGGAATCTATTATTGTGGTGAATGCTCGTGTAGAACCAGTAACACTTTTTGGAAGAACTGATAACAGAGAATTGGTATTCAGGGTTCCACAAAGTCTCCATACATCCCTCTTCGGGTTTGAATTCAGAATTGTCTTTCTCTTAAACTGATTACCAAACAAGGCTAGAGAGCTCATTTAACCTATCGCTATTTAACTTACTGGAAGGGGTGTGTGTTTGTGTGTGTGTGTGTGTGTGTGTGTGAGAGAGAGAGAGAGAGAGGGAGAGAGAGAGAGGGAGAGAGAGAGAGAGAGAGGCAGAGGTAGGCAGAGAGAGAGAGTTACACACAGTTCCTGAGGATAATAATACGAAAAAGTATGTAATGAATTTTGCCAGATTTCAAACACGGTTCATATCTATCTATCTATCTATCTATCTATCTATCTATCTATCTATCTATCTCTCTCTCTCTCTCTCTCTCTCTATATATATATATATATATATATATATATATATATATATATATATATATATATACTTGACCAAATGCAGAATGTGAAAAGAATATTTGAGAATATTGCATAAAGACTGAGAAGCCTTTTTTTAAGAGGAACAATTAGGTTTTATATTTCAAGAAGTCACTTCTTTTTAAATTCATTATTGTCTTTCTGTTTCGAATGGAAATATAAAAGTAAGGAGATATGAGCTTTCAAGAATATTTGATCGAAAGGATTCCCATTCTGCTATTCTCTATGCACTTTCTCTTGCCGAGCGATTTAAAACAGACGACAGTTTCAACTACAAAGAAGATGCCGGACAGTGCATTTTCTTTATTAATCTCTCGAACTGGTAGAAGTAATTCACACTGATAAAAAAAAACAAAACAAAACAAAAAAACACGGCGCCAAACATGTGTGTCTACGCTGACCGTATCTTGTGTGTTTCGGCAACATTTTACCTCTCAAACAACTCGACAGTGTGAACATGCATGAGTACCCGACATTGTAAAGTTCATGTGCCATATCATACCATCGTGGGAGTCGTGTAAATAACGAGACTAAAATAACGTTTAAAATATTAATAATACACACACGTACACGAATATATAAAAATATATATACATTTGTAATCAAGCATTTAATAGTGTCTGGTACAATAAAAGTTACGAAAACAAAAGACTACAAAGTCATTGTGCCGCTATTACGTCTGTATTGTTCCTCGTCATGGGTCATAAATCGGTATCACCTGCACTTACTCGAGCGGTTCTATCTCAGTCAGCTACCAGGCGTTATGCAGTTGTTAGTGAACAGAATGTTGTATCCCATTTTCCTATGTAATTGATGAGACGTCATTATCCCTAAAATGGGGGATGGTTGAACTAAGTATATGTTATAATGTGTTTTTGTAGTTATGTCTTAGTTTTGTTGTCGAATGAAACCGTAATTACATTTGTGTATGAGTTAATTTCGGATGAATATCTAACTGAAGAGTGAAGAAAGCTTCTTTTTTTTAAAAAAACATTTTTCGCGATGGATCGTCGTCAAAAAAATAAATGGAAATGCCGTTTAAAATAAAAAGTTGCAAATGCATTAAATTATGGGGTGGGGCATAAGGAAGTAATGATTAGCAGTTCGGATTGAGCAATTGGAGAGCCGTGTTCGAATTCTACTCGAGTTCAGTGAATTCACTTACGCGCTAATAAGCTTGGGGAAGGTATGGATACATTTATTCTCCACAGCAATAAGTAAATAGCATATAAGCATTGGGTCCTTAAGGACTTCGTAGACACCTAGGAGAAGGAAAAATCTCAAAACGAGAGAATTTGGTAATAAATAATCAGGCAAAATATGCTTGAAAAACAAAACAAATTAAAGAAGATGGAAGTGAGCGAATGTGTATAAATTTAAAAGTGTTGAAGTAATTATGAAGAGACTATGGTTAGTTTTTCTTGAGCATGGCTTAGTTTGACATAACAAGAGTAAGAATTAAACTCACTAGTAAAGACTAGTGACTAAGTTTTCACTTGGTACTCTATGACAGGCAACATGTAAAAATACCAGCATAATCTAAGTTTTGCAAATAAAACTTAGCTCATTCTTCTTCGCAAATTATAGTGTTTCTGATCATTTTTTCATTTGATTCCTTATCAAACTGCGCAATTTTGTCATGAACGGCCTGAAAAGGGTCGGATCCCGTCAAGTTTTGTTGCCCAACACTTCTACTATGACTACAGTACATGTGGTACCTCTAAGACTGTGAGATTCGTGATCGAGATGAATTAAAATTCCATAATCTATGAGTCCCCCACGATTAATATACGACCAGCTTCTTTCATTTTACGCCTGTTTTTGCAAAATTAGTACTAACACAATTTGGGATATGTAAACTTTAAAACCAATGAATATATAAGTATATAAAAATAAGTAGACATCGACGTCATCAGAAAAATAATTTATTTTTAAAAAATTTGCATTAACGAGACAAAACGTGATTCGAGATAGGCATATGAACTCTTGGTTTTTACTTTAAATTTATTGTTTTAAAACTTAGATTTTAATCTACTTATATATATATATATATATATATATATATATATATATATATATATATATAAAACCTCTCATCTACGGACCCCAACCAACGGATTTCGGATGTAAATTTGCAGGAAAATAAAAAATATATCTTCAGGAAAAAACTTTCAAATCGTCAGCTATGTATTTCAAAATTTGTGGGCTTAGCAAAAAGAGTCGTATTAGTTCTCAAAGTGTCCGCTTGGTGGCAGTGGCGGGCTTTTCAGTTGTAAACAAAGACGGAAGTACGATACATTAGCGCCTGCGCAAGAAAGTAGCTGTACGAAATCTATCATTTTTTTTTATTTTGATTAATATATCTATATTAGTTATATATTAATTTATGCCATGTATACATGTTTATAGTATTTACATTATGATCATAATTACTGGTAGTTACTATAGTGGTTTTATAACTCTAAAATAATCTATTCCCATCTACGGACAATCGGAATTAACGGACCACCCTCTCCGCCTATTAGTCGTTGATGAGAGGTTTTTCTGTACACACACACACACACACATATATATACACACATATATATATACGCATATATATATATATATATATACATACAGAGAGAGAGAGAGAGAGAGAGAGAAATGAGGTAGATAATAGAAAAAGAGAAGTTCAAAAGACTTATTTTAGGAAAGATAAACTTCTCTATTTATTTGCTCTTATTGATGTATTTTTAACAATATTGAGCACTTTTCTTACAAAATTTTGGTCACCTTTAAATGTACTAAGCTCCATTAAGTTACTGGACTACGTTTTTCCTTATGCGTTAACGGTCTGTATTTTAACTATCTATAATTGAACCTTGCAGTCTAAAGTACATCGCATCAAACGGTGTTTTTTCTCGACAGTAGGGACGTTGTTTCGATCCCCAACAGAATGTACAATGGCTTTAATAAGATTCTTGAATTCGAAGGTCGATAGACGGAATTTTACACCGTTTAAAAAAATAAGACGTTTACTTAAGTAAATCTACCTTAAAGTGTATCTACCTAATATAACGTTTAAAGTCAAATGAAATAATGAGGGATTGAAATTAAATTCCATTAATTCCTTAGTAAATTTGCTTGTCAAACATTTCGTTGTCTCGACTTCTGAGAACATTAACCTCTGACTGTGTTCACATCCACTGTTTTTTTCCGTAAACGTTCAGCAAGCATCGATAAATTTAAGAGGGTACAATTTTTCGTATGAAATTTCATGTCAGGCTACATTTTACAGACTACTCTTCAGCTATTATCTGCAACAAGACAAAATATATGTTACTGGCAGGAATGTTCTGCTTGTAATGCCATACTACAAATATAACATCGTAGACCAACATATAAGATATGAAGTATTACTTTCAAAGTGACCCTTGAGCATTTGTATCTAAAATACTTCATTAAGGAAACCTACAACATCAGGCTGCCTGCTGTTGAGTGAAATCGGGCAGGTTAATTTAAAGTACTATTAAATTCAGTTTTCACTTAGTGTTTTATTTTTGCGCTCTTTGATGTAAGGTGGGGTTACTGAGCGTGAAAGAAATAAAGCTGTCAATAAAATAACAAAATTCAAGAAGGCAGTTAATGACGATTAGAATTGCATTTAAATATTCCTTCAGAAATTGTTGAAAGTAAAATATTTATGTGTTTTATGATCTGAGAATACCTTTAATTCGATACAAAAAAGCTGAGAAAATATATTAACAAATTTCCACATGAACAAAGAATTATAAAAAAAAAATAGATACAGAATAAATATTAACGGCTTTTTAAAAAGTCACTCATTTTCTTTTTTAATGACGAGAAACGCTAGCTTAGGGGAAAAGTTCTATGATTCATTATCTAAGCATAAAAACATTTCTTTCTTTCATTTTTGGATTTGATGAAACCTTGAAAGGCGAAACGCGTAATCAAATCTAGTTTCAATCAAATCTATTTTCAATTAAACGTTTTCCAGTGACACACTTACTGGGACGATTTATTAACAGAGTTGCATACTATCTTATCTACAACTGCATCCTGGGTAAGACGATAAACTACATCCAACAGCAAGGTTTTGAGAAGCGTGGAACCACCTCTTAAATGCTGGTGTTTCCAGGTCCAGCATGACCCAAAGTGGTAGCACCAGTTAGGGACCCAGCTATGGGCAAATAGCTAACCCCCAAACTGGGGTCAAATCACTATGAAAGTGTAAAAATAGGTTTTAATACCTGGATACATTTTTGTAATAATTATTATCGGGAATGAATTTTGAAGAAAAAAATTATTACCAGCAACACATTTTTGGAAAAAATATTACCAACAATATAAATCTTGTCGGTATTGAGTTTGATATGCCGTAGGACAAACCAAACCAAACCAAACCAAACCAAAACATTCTTATCGTGTCAGTTTCTAGAAGTCAAACCAACGCCAGGAAATAAAAAAAAATCATACTAGCAACTAAATATTTTCTTCAGGATGACATTATTTTCTGTGAATTGTATCGGCTACTTAGGAAATATAGTGAAGTAGTTTCTTGCTGCCATCATATTCTAGAATGGCTGGCAACCAGGGCTGGATAACGCAGCCTATCCTACTATTTAATCTATAGTTGCCGGGATGAATAAGAAGTGGATTTATCCTAACAATTACTGCAACGCATTGAGCTTACTCTAGTGGTTAAATGTCCGAATTATGCAAGTGGCTAGGGTTCGAATCAGGGTAAAAGATAAGATTTCATGAAATGTTGATTTATAGAAAAAGCAACTCCTTCAATTGTACGGTAAAAAAAACAAAAAAAACATTGCATTCTTTTAGTTCAGTTTAGTAAAATCGGCAGCTGAAGTAACACTTTGATGCCTTGATTGCAAATAGTTTCAGTAACATTTGAGGCTATGATTGCAAATAGTCTAAGTGACACTTTTATGCCTTGATTGCAAATAGTTTAAGTTACACTTTGATGCCTTGATGAAATGAGATTATTTTACAAATATTGAGAAAAATAACTAGAAATTTTGAATGAAGTAACAACGATTTCAAGTAAACTTGTCAAGTACTTTACCTTTTTATTTTGCATTCAGTAATCCCCACCCCCTTAACGCGGCTCAGTTCAACATTGATTTGCTATCAGGCTCATTTTCAAGTGGTTTTCGTAATACATTTAATCAGGGTAGAATTTTCAAGATAAATAATGATTAAACACGGCATCTTCAAGAGTTTCTGAAATATCTGTGTAATTTCGTTACGAGGATTATCCATGAGAATAAACACAATAAATCATCACGTAGCAGAATCTATCTATCTATCTATCTATCTATCTATCTATCTATCTATCTATCTATCTATGTCTCGTCACATTCTATCTCAGTCTCTTTACAATCTATCTATCTATCTATCTTCATATTATATCTACCTAGTAATATTTAACTACTCTATTTAACACTGATCCGTTTAGCGCTGATTCGCTATTGTTTTTTTTTCAAGTAATCCCCGTAATAAATTTAATCATATTACATTTCCGAAATAAACTGAGATAAAATATATCCACATGGGCTCATTCTAAGTCACGTGTCCCTCCACAACTTCCTATATAGAGTAGCTCTAAGCAATGTTTGTCCCATGAATATCTTTTCAGTCATCCATGTACATCAACTCGTAAGTTAAGTTACCTGCTGTTTCTTCTAGCCCCACTTGTTTCAGAATTTCCTGTAAGTATCAAATACTCTAAGCCAACCCTCTTCATTATGCATTCCATAATTTCAGCATTTCTCTTTCTGATTCCCATGTCTGCTTAGTTCCCATTTTCTTACAAAGTTCCTCGTTGCTCTTTGTGTGTGTCTGTGTGTCTGTGTGTGTGGGGTATTTAGGCAGCATATTTTCATTCAAGCATATTTGGTTGAATTATCTAGACATATAATGTCTATTTATTTTTATTTTAATCCTCTAAAATTCCCGGATCAATTTCTTAATGCTCTTACAAAACTAAGAACGACGCCATAGTTTTGGTCATTTCTTTTGCTTTCCCCAAGTACTTTCAATCTCATCCAGTTTCATGCCCAAGAGTAAATTAATGTAATCGAAGTAATTAATGTAATAACGGAGTGCCTGAAAGTTAATTTACATTAATTATATGTAAGGGAAGTAACTTAGGTTAAATTTTGTATTGTTAATGTTTTAAAAATACTCAACTCTTTAAAAAAAATTGTTTTCAATTTGAGCGTCCCCAAAACATTGTTTTCTATAAAAAATTCAAAACATTGTTGCTATAAATAATTTTATTTAGTGCTGATTCTGTTTTTCTTCATATAAAACGCTTCGAGAATTCGAAGTTTATGTTTTTTTATTTTCATGGTGGAGTATACGTGTATTGTCAATTAATATTTCTCTAAAACGTGAATGTGGACTGGAATTGAATCTGTCATGTGTAATATAAGCATCCTCGATAAGGTTGCTGTTGTGAAACAAACATATATATTTATGTTTTGTCAGAGATACAATCTCCCAAAAGAACATTTAAATTGATATACGATGTTGGTCTTTTGCAAAATATTAATTGACGGAGAAGAGTGATTACGTCTGATTAAGTTGATGTATTAAATTTAGTATAGTATATAATTAGTTTTATTATTTTTACTGGGATCACTGGGGGATATATTAGTACTTATGAGTTTTTTTATGATTTTTTCATCTTGTTTGTAGTTAGAGTGTATTTTATTGCGGTATAGTAGGTTGATATGTCCATTTACAAAAAATTCACAAATATCGATTACACTAATTTTTGTCTAACAATTCACTCCTGAAGATGATCTTGGATGAGATTGAAAGTATTTGGGGAAATAAAGGAAATAACCAACATTACGGCGTCTTTCTTATTCAGTTTTGTAGGAGCACTAAGAAATTGATCCGTGAATTTGAGAGGATCAAAATGAAATAGATAGATATATTTCTAAATTATACTAACATGCTTGAATATATATATATATATATATATATATATATATATATATATATATATATATTCTCACCGGTAGTACGACTCAGTTTCATGCACAACGCAATCTTCAGGTGCTGATTAGATATTTTTAATATATAATTTATAGGTCTTTTATATTGTATCTAGCACTATTTCATTAACAACAGGACCGAACGTGCGATATCTTTTTAGTTTTGTCACGTTTGATTTCCATTGGTTCAGCATACTTCACGTGCATTTGACTAATCAAGCAGCTTTTGTGTGTATAATTTATGTGAAATTGTATAACACTTTGATAATTGTGTGTGTGTCTAGTTTTTTTTTCTTTTTTTTTTTTTAAGCATTTCACACCAAGCAAGGCGGGAAGCCACTAGGACGCAAGGGGTTACAGAAAGTTTAGAGCAAGATCAGATAGGAGTGATAGAAGAAAGTTCTTGAGCTGACTTCCGACGTCTCTCGAACTCTCTGCGTTAGCAGAGAGGAACCTCAAACGAGGCTTTTGCCGAAGGGCAAAATTTCGTCCGGGAGGTAGACAGGGCCTGAACCCGTCTAATCGGCTTCAAAGGTTATTTTTTTTGGCCGAGCCTACGGGCTCGGAGAAACCCACAATAAAACCGGCTTTGTGCCATATTCGTTTCCCGTGGGTGAAATGATAAATACCGAAGAAAGGATGAGGATAGTAGATAGATCAAGGCAACTGGAGATGTCTATTGACATTACACTTGAATAGCTGGAGATTCTAGCTCACAGAGAAACAGGAATAGGGAAGGGAGTTCCACATGCGAGAGGTGCGAGACATGAAGCTATTGGAGTAGAAGAGACGGCTACATTTAGGAGTTTCGACAGTGAAGGGGTGAGAGCGGGATGCCAGCCTTGTAGAGCGCTTGAACTCATCAAGTCTGGGAACCAGCGAATGTAGCTCCTCGAAGCAATTGCCATGAAAGTATTTGTAGAACAGACAGAGAGAGGCGACGGCGCGTCTGTGAGAAAGTGACTGTAGACGAGACGCCAGGGCAGAGCCAACTACATTGCATATCCGCCTCTGGTGCCTATCAAGAACCCCGAGGCAAACAGAAGGGGCACCAGACCATATATGGCAGCAATACTCCATGCAAGGGCGAATTGTGGATTAGTAGATCTGGAGGATCGACTCCGGGGAGAAAAACTTCCTAGCGCGGCTCAGGGAGCCAACTTTCCTTGCAGTGCACGAGGCAATTGACTCGATGTATTTATTCCATCTCAGGTCAGCAGTCAACGTGGGACCGAGAAGCCGCAGAGAGTTGCTCTCGAGAAGTTGAGCGTCAGACATTCTAATGGAGGGCAGGGAAGGATCTCTGTGGTGATTAATAGAGAGCAGTTTTGTCTTAGAAGCGTTGAAGTTGACCAGCCAATTCATGCCCCAGTTCACAATCGATTGGAGGTCCTTTTCGAGACGCACGGCCAGGTGAGTTTTGTCAGCGAGACTTTGTTTTTGAGGCAGGAATAAATTGTGGTGTCAACCGCGTAGATGCCAACTTGAGAAGTTATGGCGTCAGGAAGGTCATTTATGTAGATAAGGAATAGAGTGGGGCCTAGGATGGAGCCTTTGGAACACCTGCGTTCGCGGGATAGGAACTGGAGGAGAATCCATTGAGAACGACCTTCAATTCATGGTTTGACAGGTCAAACAATCGACCCGTAATGCCATAACCCTGGAGCTTGCGAAGAAGGCCGGCATGCCAAACCTTATCAAATGCTTTGGAGATGTCTAGTGCCACGACTCGGGCTTCCCCGTTATTTTGAAGAGCTCGGTAGACTGTTTCAGTGATGGCCGTAAGCGCATCGGCTGTAGATCGCGCAAAGCGGAAACCATATTGCTTGTCTTAGAGCAGATTATGGGATGTGAGGTGGTTAACCACCCCGGTATTGATTAGGGCTTCGAAGACTTTGCCGAAGAGGGGAAGGAGACTGATAGGACGGTAGTTGGAAGTGTCAGAGGGGTCGCCGGAGTTCTTGAAGACAGGAACGATCGAAGAGGACTTCCAGCAGTCAGGAAAACAAGATTCTTTGAGGCAGTAGTTGTATAGTTTAGAAAGGGCAGGCGCCAGTTCAGGCGCGCATTTCTTCAAGACAATGGCTGGTATCCAGTCTCCACCACTAGCCTTGTTGGGGTCTAAATTGGAGATAACGGCCAGTACCAAAGATGGGGTTATGTTTAATCCACTCAATATGGCCTCAGTTCTAAGAGGGAAGTCGGGTATGGGTACACCGGAAGAGTCGAGCGTCGAGTTGAATGAAAATTTCCGAGCAAAGCATTCAGCCTTGTCGGTAGAGGAGGTCAAGACTTCGAACTTGTTGAATAAAGGAGGTATAGAGAGCTTGCAATTGTTCAATACGCTCTTGCAGAGACGTCAATAATCTTTGGAGCCAAATTTGCGAGATGCAATACGTTCCTTCATCCGAGCCGCAAATAGTGACTTAGCATCGTTGAGAACACGCTTACATTCGTTACGGGCGGAGGCAAAGAGACGTCTATTGCAGTCAGATATGTCGCCCAGGAATAGGTGGAAGTAGTGGTTCCTATGGGCGATGGCGGCTGAGCAAGCAGCCGAGAACCAGGGGGAGGAGCGCGACTTGACCCTATATTTCCTTGATGGGATGAAAGCGTCGATTCCAGCTTTAACCCAGGAAGAGACATCAGAAGCACATTCTTGGACGGGGAGCTTAAAGACTCCATTCCAGAGATGAACAAATAATGTCTACTACTACACACACCCGCACGCGCATACATATATACAAAGCATAACCTATCTAGTGAAGTTGAGTAAAATTTATTTAGAGCTACCAATGACAAGAGATTGTGGAGGGCCATGATCACTAACGTTCTGAAAGGACACGGCACATAGAAGAAGTCGCAGCCCGATTAAACAAAGCCCTCTAGATTTCTTGTCCATATAAATATATTCGATAAGATTAAATCATTGTCAGACCGTTGTGTAAACATGGCAGGTGGGTATAGAAGTCCTTAGCAACAAAACACGTAGAGAAAAGACTTTCCAATTCGCGCGAAGAGAAATCCTTCTTGAGTGATAACCTCTGACCCGGTGCAGCGCAATGTCAGTGACTCATTTTAGGAGTTCCACCTGCTTTTACAGCTTTTTTCCTTTCACTAAAAACGTGACACAAGAGTTTCTGATATGTTCTCTTTTCTTTCTTCCTTTTATACACTCGCGCACACACCTATCTATCTATCTATCTATCTATCTATCTATCTACTGTCCTAATTATTTTGACTTGTACATAACCTTACCCTACACTGCATTTCAATCTTTCTCTCTCTTTCGCTCTCTTTATGTGGATGTTTTCAATGTGTAGAAATGAGAGGTGTAGTATGTGATTGCCGAGGCATGTAATATATCACTTAAGATTAAGAACAGATAAAATGGGCCTAAACATTAATTTTCATCATCATGACAATCTCTCTCTCTCTCTCTCTCTCACTCTCTCTCTCTCTCTCTATATATATATATATATATATAT